>WBMZ01002821.1:1111-77757 GCA_013400975.1 Atrichornis clamosus
CTGAAGAGGAGGAGGCTCAGAGGGATCTTACAGATGCACACAAACACCCGAAGGGAAGGTGCAAAGAGGATGGAGCCAGGCTGTTCTCAGTGGCACCCAGAGACAGGACCAGAGACCCCAGGCACAAACTGAAACACGGCAGGGTCCATCTGAACATCAGGAGAGACTTTTTCAGTGTGAGGCTGAACAAGCACCAGCACAGGCTGCCCAGGGAAGTTGTGGAGTCTCCATCCTTGGAGATATTCAAACGCCATCTGGATGTGGTCCTGGGCAACTGGCTCAAGCAGGGGAGTTGGACAAGGTAAACTCCAGAGGTCCCTTCCAACCCAAACTATTCTGTGATACTTATAAATACCTGAGCACCCATTTTGCTGTAGATTCATCTAGAGAGTGTTTGTGGGCAGGACTCCAGCTGGGAATGGCTGTTCATCAGTAACATCTGTGCTTACGGTTAAGAGGATGTGCATCACAAATATTTTTAGTCTGGATTAGTTTTCAGAAATTCAAAAAAGGTCTCACAGCCTGATAAAGAAAATCTTTGATCTAGCTGGATCCATCAGTAGTATTATTTTTGTTAGATGGAAAAAGTATAAAAGTTAAAAGCCTCTTAAGCTTGGATCAGTACCTATGCAAAGAATAAAGAATCTATCTTCAAATAAAAATTGAAATGTGAAATTTCAACTTAATGTTTTTAACATTACTCTGCCTACAAATATATCCTCCCTTACAGACACAAAGATTTTTAAGTCACTTTTATCAACACTATTACACCAAAAATTGATGTGTACCCTTCACTGTAGTCCTTCATGGATCAGCAGCTTTTGAAACTTGATGTCTGTTTTTCAAGTCTGGGAAATTAAATCATGTTAAATTTTGCATAGTCCTCCCTATCAAAAAGCCCATCCTCTATTCATACAACACTTTGTCCACACAGGACAGAAAAACAGTGACACAGCCACTGTTTGAGTCATCCCCATTCATCCTTCATTAGTGAGCACTCCTAATTGAGGCAGTAAATAAGTAGGTGCTTTGCTTACAGATTTAGGAGGTCATGCAGAAGACATATTGAATGAATTTCCTGCAGGGTGACACATCATCCCACAGAAAGAGATATAAACTCCCACTTAAAAACTCTCCCCAGGCCCGTTGGGTTCAATACCTTCTTGAAGGACAGTTGTGGAAACACCTTCTGTTTGCTGGGGGTTTTTTTGAAGGCACAGATCCAACATTTTTTTATGGTGCTGCATCCACAGATGCCATTTTGAATATTTATCAATGCTCTCCTTTAAAATATAAGTATCAACTGCAACGTGACTGTAATTAGCATTGCACATCATTTTCCTTTAACAATAAGCAAAATACAAAAGCTGTTTTCATTATTTTACTCATTTCTAATGACACATATTTGATGGTTTGTACTTGCTTTTAGTCCTCATGAATGTATTAGCATACTCATAATGATGAATATAGCACAGAGAAGTCCTGCAGACGTAATTCAGATCACTCTCTCTGGTCTCACTTTAATGTGAAAATTCTCCTGTTCTCATTTTATACAGGTACTTCCCCTCTCAAACAAACATTCGATGTGATATTATAAATTGCAGGCATCTCAGTCTGTCTTTCAAGGCAACGACCTTGCCCACATATTTGTCTGTGCAGTGCTGAGCACCCCATACAGCAAACAGTAACAATAGCAAAGTAATTCTGCATAACAAGCTGTTTTCACAACATCTGCAACCAGTTATTGTCCATTTCCATTAGTGAATATAAAATTGCTACTCTGTACACTCACTCAGCTGCAAGCACAACAATAACCAGATCTCTGTAATCTTTTCCAACACGCACATTCACCAACACTCCCTGAACAGCCCTAACACAGCCTCCGTTCACCTGTGTTTTTAAATACTGACTGTAGTTGTCTAAGTGTTAGGAATTTGCTAAAAAAAAAACCCTCAGTCCATTTCAACACTTAGTAATTTACTTCGATTATTAGAAGAGTTATATATAGTTTAAATAATATTAGGGGAAATACAGAGTAACTCAAACAAAGTAAGTCAGGTGGCTTCAAATTTTAGCAATTTCACTGAAATTAGCAATTGGCTCAAGATGTTGCTACTTTTTTTCTAGAGCTCATGAAAGCAGAGATAAAACATCCTTCCAAATCATTTTACCCACACTTCTCTTATCCTGCAAGGGTGATATTCCTGCCTTGTTTTCATATTTGTGGCTCTCACTGACTTCAAGGTCACCTTTTCAAGGCAACAGATGTCACATTTGCATGAAGGAAGCCTAAAGAAATGCACTAACTTTTCACTGTCACTTCTGAACACCACAGATACATTTAAAATCAGGAGAAGTTTATACAACTGAAACTTACTTGACATTCCCTGCAGCTCTTGGTTAATACTCGTTGACCTTCTGCTAGCACTTTGCCTCCATAGATACACTTTGCTGTAATTCGAGAGAAGAAGGAGGGAGATTAAAAATAAATTAAATCAGCATTCAAATAGTAAATAAATGCAAGGTGTAACAGAGAAGTAAAACCAGTATTCACATACACTGAAAAAATATGAATACATTAAAAATATGATGTTTTGCTTTCATCAGAAGTCAGTTTAATACATAATTACAAATAAAGTAGCAAACAATACATTTATTTTAAGAGAAAGTAGCATCTTTACCCAAACTGAAGAGAGGGAATAAAAGCATAAACAGTATGTCCTGGACTGAATTCCTCAGCATTCAATATAAAATATTTTCACTACTGACACTGTGTAGACTAGCTACAGTATTTGTGTTACTAGAGGTCTTTCTAACTCACTTCAAGAACGGGAGACATTTATTAGTGTACAGCTCATCAAAAGAATAATAAAAGCACAGATTTCAATTAAGCCTTCACATTTTTTTGTGGGCACAAAGGTGAACTCTTCAACTTGCTGGAGCACTGCAAAAACAGATTAGATGCTGCGAATGACTGTACTGAACCAACAAACTGCAAAAATCTATTTCAGAAAAATGTTCTTCAAGCACACACGCAGATTTTCCAGGAAACTGAGACCTCCTACTAAAAAATTCTTCTCTGAAGTTTTGATCCTTCTGCCAAAGATAAGCAGCTCCACAAATCAGTCAAGACTAAAACATGATCATTCCTCATTCATTTCAAGGAAGTCAACCAGCTTAGCTGGGGCTACTGCCACCATGGAGAAGGCAACATCCAGCAGGGCCACAGTAGCTGACAGTGAAGCAAAGATGTTCACCTTAAAATTTTAAAACTCCATAGCTATAAGATATGAAGGGAACATTCCATGACAACACAGGCCTGTATTGGGGACAGACAGTTATTTATAAGCCAAGAACGTCCCAAGTAAAAATTTTCCAGGGTTTATATACATTACGACACAAAGGCCTCTCTATCATTTTATAGTTAAGCTTGGTTCCTTATGAGCATGCACAGTTTGTCCTTGCTGAGTCCCACTTCTTGTACCTTACTGTTCCTAACTGATACTCAGAACATCTCATTCATCTTTAGTTACTTAGTAATCCAAGATAATCAAGTCTCTATTCATTAAGTTCTGAAGGTGCATTACATTTATCAAGCATACGAGTTCCAGGCTACTCCCAAACTTTCTCAGGATATCCTAAACTAAGACAGCTGAAATAAAAACACAAAAATACACAACAGCTCCTTAAAATCATGGCATTGCTGATTAAATGCAGTATTTCCCCCTTTTAACAACTTGGTCAAGTATGACCAGAACTATCACAGTCCCCGTGCAACTACATGTCTAAATTTCGATTCCAGAGAAGGGCATAAATTAATTACATCCATTAATTAAAGAGAACAACTGGACTGTTATGATCTCACACAAATCAAGTATCCATTATAAAAGCACCCTACATTACTAACCAGATCAATGCTGAACACTGATAAAACAACTTTTTGCTGTGGCATTTCAGCTCTTTCTGTCTTTGTCCAGTAACAGTCTGACCTGTGACACTGAAAGGGAAGCTAAAAGGTACGAATCCTGTGTTGCAATTGAACAGAGCTTTAAAAGTTTCCTGAGTTAAGCCACCTGCACAGTGCAAGTGTGCGGAGTAGTCTGTTCTCAAAAGACACATGCTAACTAGTACTGTTTTACCTCAATTTCTCTCCTGAATGCCACGGTAAGGGAAGCACTCACAGGTGCATGTGTCACCCTACAGGTGATTTTAAAAAAAAAAGATACATAATTTTCAGGACAACTCAGTTTCCATCATCACCAAAGCATTTAAAAAACAGGCTACTTCCTTTTGGCATCCTAGTTTTCTTTGCTTTTCAAAAGCTGCCCTAGTTTTTATGCCTGACGCATTGTGATCTCACTGCTGAAGAAAACTTCAGATCAGGAGGCTTCGTTTAAATTAGGAATCCCAGTAACTATTCTTAGGAGAATATGAACTAGAGAAATTTCCTTTTTCTCCTGTTTTTTGTCTGTTCTCCTAACAGGACTGCTTTTAACAGAAGAATGGACACACCAGAAAGCAAGTTAATGTACAACTCAGAAAAATTATATTTAAAACAAAATTATAGTATTTTGTCAAATATTATTTGAAAGGCTAACACAAGATGTCAAGGATCAAAACTGAACTGCCTAAAACCCTTAACATATCAGACATTACAGCTACTTTGTTCATTAACCCTTAGCTAAGATGGGAAAGTGTTCAATAACCCAGCCATTCAATAATCCCTACAGACAGCAAATTACAACTGATGATTCTATCAGAGCTAAATAGAAAAAGCACCGAGAAAATAACACCTGCAGTGTAGCTCTTTGGAAAACCTCTGCAATTACTACTGTCTACCTAGAGGTGACTAACTGTGGTCTGAGCACATCATTTTGTCAAGGAGCTGGCATTTACAATCAATTTCAATCAACTTCCATACATCTCTTCCCATTGACTGACACGCTGAGTTCTTGTCAGAATAACAAGTCAAGTTTGTGCCAATCACTGACAGAAGGCAAGTTTGATTGTTATCTTCCCATTACGAACAAGAGGCACAGTTTACTCATGAGAATATACAACTGAATCCATGATTTTGTGCCTTACAATTTCTTTGTGTCAGATTTTGACCCTTGTGCATACATCCAGTTTCATGAAAGAATTTCTTGGACTTTCAACGTTACAAATGAAAATATTTTCAGACAAGAAACACAGGCTAGCATGGCCACCTTAGCACCCAAGTACTCTGCTCATGAACATCTTTTTGTATGCAGAATATTCATGCTGACATACAGCCAAGACAAATGAGATTACATAAGAAAAAACAGCAAGTGCAAGATCACAGCTAAAGGATATTTGTGCACAGAACTAATGAATTCAATGACTGAAGAAGGGTGACAGAATGCTAAAAAAGTGTTATCATTTTCCTAATAAATCCTAAAATAATTCAACACCCCTGTCTTAATAAATTATTGAAAACTCATGCATTAAGTTTACTACTCTTGCAGAACAAATCAGGAGAAAGATAATTTGTGCTTCTTAAGGTACAACCAGCATTAGGACACAGGTAAAATCTTCATGTATAAATTGTGTTTGCCCCTTGTACTACTGTTAAGGCAACAAATACTGAATATTCCTTACATGAACACTACTTAACAGCTTTCATTTCCAGAAGAAGGAACTGAAAGCTGACAATAACACTGATCACAGATTTTACTCAGCATTTCTTCTCATTAATTTATTTTGAAATTAATTACAGCAGACTATGGCTCCACACAGTGATGCTAAGACAGGGTCTGATATTCTGCCATGTTTATTTTAAAGAACAACCTTTCAACCTGAAATAAAAGATAGGCAAAAAGATAACAGCTCAGTTGGGTACTTATCACAACACAAAGTTCAGGCCATAGGCTTGATGCTCCTCTACATCAAGAGGAGATACAAACTGCAGCCAAGTAAGGCTTCCCTGCCCCCAACAAGATGAATAATTTTACACTGACAATAGGTAAAAACAGTACCTCAGAAATTTGCATTGTTGGCTCATTTCTCAGCAATTATTTATTTTCTTTTTAAATCAAGTTTGCCAGAATGACTCGTTGCCTGAATTACCAGGACCCCTGCAAGTCATTATGAAATGTGCCTGCTGCCAGGACAAGTTTAACTCTGCTTAAACAGAAGGCCAAACTGAGTGGTCTGTGTGCTGTACTTACCCTTGCACACTTTGCAGCACTGACTTTCCACATGCACTGGGAGAGCATCAGGAGGACATTCCAGAGCGGGGCAGGACATCCTTCGGCATTCCACTACTCCACTCTAAGAAAAGGGTTTTAAGACAAAATTCAACTACTACTGACGCAATTAGTGAGCATTTCATACAAAACACTAAAAACTAAGTACATGAAAATAGCATTCTGGATTACAAACCCATGCTTCAGTAACCAATTTAATTCCATCCAACTACAAAATGAATCAAAGTGCACCTGAAGCTGAACTGCCCCATTTTCATACATATTACTGGTTTTGCCCTCCATTCCCTGAGCAAAATGCATTAAGTGGAAAACAGAAGTCCATATTTACAAGAACATAAGCCCTACTTTCTGTAGGTTGTTCCAATCATCTTTGAGATTTTTAACAATCAGGCTTCTATTTTCCCGAGTAAACAAAGGCTCTCTTCAGATATTTATCAAATAATTTCAAAGATACAAGTTTTACATACTAATTCTCTTGCTGTTCCTTGTATTTTTCAGTCTGATAAATGCTGAAAACAGAATCTGCAAATTGTTACCATGCAAGATGCAACTAAGCATCTATGAATATTATTAAGATAATGCTTCCTTTTTGAGAAAGCTACTGCAGTGAAAACAATTCCAAACCAAACACAGACAATGCCACCCATTCACCCCAAAACCATAAAGTCTTCACAGCTATAATTAGAACAAATAAAAAGTGTTGTCAAGGGAAAGCAGATTTTATGTATGAAGCTTGCAAATAAGCAAAGTCAAAATTTTATTTATTTTACCATTTCCCTCTCTATTGTCCACACTGCCACTAGATGCATACTAAAAACATAGTAATTCTCAGAGTAAACATTATTTATTCAAAGGCCATTTTCACATTTTCATTAGATCCTATTCCTGAAACTCTTTATAAATTCTTACTTTGCATGTGCAATTCCTGCAGTGATCATCTTCAACCCATGAGTCTTTGTCTCTATAGATCAATCCATTTACTTGACAAGTCTTCTCACAATGACAGTCTTCCAATTGACTCAGTCTTGTTTCTGCATAATTTAACTATAAATGAAAGTAACTTGATGAGATTTCTGCAATTCAAACACACGACTTAAAAAAGCAAAATCAGTATAATTATTTTTAGCCAAACCAACTTTGACTGCAACCTTTGAAACACTGAACCAGGACATCAGCAGGTATAAACGAATTCTGTTCCTCAGATTTTGATGGAGCTATCCACGCTAACTGACAACAGTTTATGACTCATGCAACAATCTCTTGTACTGTAACAAACCCCACTAAGATCTCCTCGGGAATGCCTGGACACTTCTAGAAATACAAAAGTGACAATTGCTTGTGATTTTTTTTTTAATTCTTAATTACTCATCAACACGATTACATGTCAAAAAGCATTAAGACTGGTAGCCTGACTTCCTTGTCTCATCATTTTTAAGCATCAGCCAGAATGATACTTTTAGGAAGGTCTTAACCTTATACAAGCAAGTAATGTTTGGAGGGTAAAGAGAGGATTTTAATTCAGTGTAGAACATGGTTGTCCCACACTATGATCAATGGAGAAGCCATGCTCCTGGAGTAAACCCTGGGCTCTTAACACTCCTTGTAAATATTAAGCCTGTATTTCTGTTCTAACCACAAGTCAATACATGCATTCTTTCCCTGCCGATACAAATAACTGAAAGATGACAGGTTTCTGTTAAAAAAAAGTATTTCTTCTGGCAAAATCAATAACAGAACATATAAAAAAAACCCCAAACCATTAAAATTTACATGGAAAATTTTGTGATTCATAGAAGTATTCCTGGCCATATAAACCCATGATGTAACAAAGCAGATTGCCTAGTCTGTAAATGAACTCACGTGCTTGATTTTTCTTGATTTTAATCAAAGTCAAGCTTGAACATTTCTGACCTCAACCAAGGAAAGACTCAGTAGGAGGTTTTGTGCTGGAAGTCTACATTCAGATGTAACAAACACATCTGAATACAAAGCACATCCTAGTGGAGGCCCACAATTTACCATAAGAAATTATATTCCACTCAAAGAAATGCAGGAGATGCCCAGACTGATTTCAGGAGATTGTTAAAGCTGCATGAATTATTTTAGCCATTATATTTAAAGAGGAACTAACAGTACTCTAGCACAGCAGTGGGGAATGCTGCAATATCATACAATTTTTTTCTCCTGTAGCAAATTAATATTTTAGCCAGATTCTAATACCCTGACATAGAGTGTCTCTAAGGACACAAGATTAAATCAATTGAACATATATAGTAGAAAGATTCAGAATTAACTCAAATGATAACAAAAATAAAATAGGTTTTAAAAGCCAGCGTTTTTTCATCTTTAAAAGCTGTATCTTCACAAAACATAGGTAGGAAGATGATATAATGGTGGTTAGCTTGCTACAAGTCAAGATCAAATGCTCCTGTACATAACACTCTGTGATAACCTGCTACAGACAGTGCTCTGCTGGGATAACCTGCTACAGACAGTGCTCTGCTGGGCCCCTTCCACAGGTCCTGTGTCCCATCTGGAGCCCACCAGACCCAGGAGACCCTGAAGTAAAGCCCAGGCAGGAGGGTATTCCCCCTTCCTGCCTTCATGCTGCATAACTCTCACAACTACTAAAATTATCAGTCACTAGAAACCACTAGTCAGATGTTTTCTTCCCAGGTAAGTCCAGTTCTGAGTCTTCATAATTTTAATTTATATAAACTGCACATAAACATTCACTGCAAACAACACTTGCTGGTCTATTCAGTGCTGTGTGATAACCAAACACAGACTGAGGGAGAAGCTAAAATCCTAGACAGAGAGGAGCCTAAAAGCACCAACTAGACATCAAACCACTTTTTCAAAACATCTTGTTCAGTGCTCTGCATCTCTTGGTGCAGGACAGCAAAGAGGGATCCTTGCTCATGCGCATTAGCAAGCCATTTTCTGACCAGCTGCCCTGCTAAACAGGACCTCTGCAGGCAGCTGCACAGCCCTTCAAAGCCTTGACATACATCACTCCCACACAATATACTTGTATCTACATTAGTACCACTTGTGGCTATTGTGGCTAGGACTTAAAAGGCAGATACAAACCTTAATGCTTCCCTCCAGACCCTCCATTTTTACCTTGCATTCGTCTACCAAGTTTATTTCCTTTCCCGCTGCATGCATTTTTCCTGGACAACAGGAAAAAACTGCAAAACAGTCAGTGGACTGCTATAACAGAAAAGCAACTTGCAATGAAGGATTATGCCAGCACCACTTTATGAAAGCAGAGTCTTTGCAGTACAAATACTGTGTTGCTTCCTCTCATAAAGAACTAGCAAGCAAAAATATAATTAACATCAGAGAAAGCAAGTTACTCAGTACATACCACCAGCAGGGCTCAAAATAATTGCCTCTCTTTCACAGTACAAGCAGAAAACTGAACTAAAAAGCTTCACATTTTGCATTTGGATCCAGACTGTCCAAAGCATGTCAGCTGAGTAAGGGGATTGTCAGGATAATATGCACACTCTCCCAAAAAGTTTCCCCTTTCCTACTGGGAAAGGAAAGAATGCTTAAGGGCAGTGCAGTAAAAAGTATAATGTTTTTACACAAGCAGCACTGCTATGCAAATTCCATTTTAGAAGCTCCTGTACAATAACTACACTGAGATTAAAGGCATCTACAGGTTGGTTGAATTTGCACTTAAATTTATAAGTAATTAGCATGTAAGTGCTGTTTCAAAAGAGACAATTAACTGCCTGCTACCACAGACCAGATGGTTCACCAACATTAACCTCAAAAAGTGTTCAGATTCTCCTTTAACACAGATAAGGGGTTCAGTCACCTCTAAAATACATCTTCCTGTCCCTAAACCTCACCACAGCCTTGCTGAAGGGCCTTGGTTAACACAGAGGTTGCTTGTGTATTGTAGGAGCAGAGCCTAAAACAAAAATCTCCAAACTCCCAAACAAACAGAAAAATCCCCAATACTATAAATTCCCATTCATCCTATTCATCATCCAGAACAGGGGCATAAAAGAAGAAAGGTGAAAAAAAAAAAAGACCCATGCACACACCACAACTCCTGGAGCTGAATTAACTTTTACACTACTAAAAGCCAGTGACCAAAGGAGACATTAAGATCAGCACAGGCAGCAGGTTCACAGGCATTTTCATTTTGGAGCCTCATTTCAGTTCTCAGGAAGGAGGCTGCACCAGTCCTGAAGACTTCACAGGACTTCCCACAAGCAAACACCCCCTCTCTGACAGCATCACAGGGTGAGGAAATTGTTGAGAGATTTCACTCTTTTGTTTCTGCATTTATCCCTCAGCATGAAAAGGGAAATCAAGCCAAGGCTTCTTACAAAAAAAATCAGACTCTGGGTATTTTGTCACTACCCTACAAATAATAAAGCAGACAACAGAAACATTATTAACCTTAAGGAACAACAATGGAGCTACATCTGTAAGACTACTGCAGACAGGGAGAAAAAAAAAATGGTTCTATTATGAAAATTTAGAACAATTTTCACAGTATAAGGAACAGCATATGGAATAAATACTTTCTTCTTTATCTTAGCATAGAAGGAAATGGGCAAATAACAAAAAAGCTTAGGTACCTACTTTTGCAGTCATTTTTGCTAGGAGTTCTTGCAAATCCATGATTCCTTGCACCAGACTTAAGAAATCACTGCAGGTGGGGCATGCTTAATAGAGGAAGATTAAAAAGAAACAGAAAAAAGAAGGAAAGACAATAAGACATAAATAACCAACAGTCTATCATACCAGATTTACCTAAACATAAAATGCAATCTGTTTACAAAGAATTTCTGCCTTCTGGAATTCAGCACATGCAAAAATAACAAGCCTGAAAGCATTATTTTTAAAAGAAACAAACAATCTGTATGAAAAATCTAAAATGGAGAGAACAATGAGATTTCTACTTACTGCGATTCAGATTAGGACACTGTGTTATATATCCATTAGGTATAAAGATGATTTTCACATCTTGAATGACACCCTTTGTAAAAGAAGAGAAAACTGGTAATACAGATTATAAGCATTCACTTAAATCTGTACAAGCTGTTTCACAAGTCATTTCTTCAGTGGATACAAAAAAATTACGAACTCATTCTTCTAAGGAAAATAGCTGAAGATAAAAAAATATAACAACTCCTCCTATCTTTCTGTGTGTTTGGGTATTACAGAAATAATACTGCTTTGTCTTTTGTAATCAAATATAAGCTGCTTAAATGTCTTAAAAGGGGGTGAGACTGGTGAAAAAAAGCAGTGAAATAATATCGATTGCTCAAGCTGATGACACACTTTTCCAAAAGACAAAAAGAAAACACTGTAAAACTCTTTAGTGATTTAGCCAAATAAGACTGTGAAATCAAACACTGAAAAGACAAGTATATAGTGCCAGATGTAAGTAACAGTTTACTTGGTTTCATTTAACCTACTTGCTCTGTATCTCAACAGGCAGTTTGTGTAATCATGCCATCAGTCAGAATTAAATCCTCTCTCTAGCCCAGACAGATAGAGAGATGCCCTATGCAGGACTGGCAGGTCAGAACCAGTTAGTGCAGGTTGTATGAGGCTCCTAAACCAAATTGGGCAGGACAGCGGACAGGCAGGACCAAAAGGTCCAGTGCCAGCTGCATCCCCCCTTGTGCCTGACCTGCAAGGATATCCCCAAGGGAAGCAGCAGACTGACCAGCATCCCTGCACACCCAGGCCCTGAAGAACCCTAGACATTTCAAACATTCCAGAAAATGCTGCAGCTTGTGTTGGTTCTTTAAAACTCAGGACAAAGCTTTTGCCACATCCTTGACTGTGCAATGTACTTGCTTCACAAGATCTACTAGTTTTAATAATGTCAAGGCCACTAAGGGAGCAGAGCAAGGGAAAACAAGAGACCTCTAGTGCTGATATTTGCACTTCCCCTGACTGGTTAATCAGATGTTGTGACACAGCTCTATCTCCTCCCAGACACAGAAAAATTTCTTTAATCTGAAATTTATCATGGCAGCAATTATCTAATAAAATTACTGATTTGCCAGACTATGTTTTAATTTTCAGTTAAATTGCAATACAGTGAATTTTGCAGACCAAGGACATAGTCACTTGCTCACAGGCACTTAAACCCCACCCACAAATGAAGGCCTCAGATAGTCCTTAAAGCCTGGCAAGGCAAGAAATTTAACGTTTACATGCTCATCTGTTAAAAGAACAGAAGGTAATCAGCAAGCATTGTTTCCTGCTTACTGTTTCATGATCAAATATTAACTGAAAATATTAACAGAGGATCAGATCACACTCTCTTGCAGAAGTATATACATTTATTCACCTTTTCATCTATGAGAATAATGAAACCATAAGTAATGAGAAGTAATACTCTCACTGGAAATGGAACTTCCTGAAAGCCATTTTACATACTTTCTGTCAGCAGTCATCAGTGAGAAATTAGAAGGTAAGGCATAAAAATATATTTCAACACTTAAACCTCTGCAGTGAAAAGCTCAACCAAGAGTAAATGAGATTACAAAGTTTCACCAGACCATATCGCCTAGCTAACGAGACACCATCCAGAGAGAAGTGATTTTCTTCTTCAGCCTTTTATTTTTTAAAGTGCATCTTCAACTTCAAATATGTTTGTTGCATCAGAGTCACACAACTGAAATGTCTTTTGGATAGATTTGCACTTAAACACAGCCTGAAGAGGAAACCGAACTATTTTATGTGTTTTAATTTCTGGCTACACAAAAGCATATTACCACGGAAAACATATGAATATGAACTTCCGTTTATTAACATAGATGACTTCTATGTCTATAAACCATCTGAATCAAAATTATTATGATCAAATATAGAAGTAAACTTTCCAAGGGCAGAAGTTTTGCTGATGTATTTTTTTAATAGGAAGACTTCATTATAGGCAAACACTTATTACAGCTATAATTATTGTAACGAACATGAACAAACTAGGATTATTCCCACTTCAGCATTAAGTCTAGGTTGCCAAGAGCTTGGATTTGGCCTTAACAAGGAGATGTCGGTGGTCAAAATCTTTCCAGCTTTTGCCCCTCCTAAACAGACATCATATTTACATTATCAATAAAATCATTTGGCTAGTGACAATCAAAGCCTCAGTTCAGCATCAGGACTCACTAGCTTGAAGAGCCTTTATATGGTGCAGGCAGATTACCAGCTACAAGATGAAATTCAGGTCTGCAGCACTAAATATCAACCTCATCTCATGAGAACATAATACAAAAGCTCAGTTTATTGCACTTCTCATATACCTACTAAATAGAACACTCCTCCCACATTCTGTGAAAAGGCTCATATATTCCATGAGCTCTCCACTTCTGCATTTTCATTTCCTCCATTGCCTTTCATCCTCTTTAAAACCTGCTTCTCCCACAGAGATAATGTGAGCCACACAGCTGTGCAAGCTGCATTGGCCAGGGCTGGGAAAGGCTCTGCACAGTGGCACCAGCAGATACGTCTGGAACTCTTGTGCCTTGGCAAAGCCATGCCAACACCACCAGCTTCCACTCCATCCACACTGTGCTGCTCCACACAGGGCAGGCATGCCCCATGCCAGGCACCTGGACAGCTGCCCTCAGCACAATATTTAGTTTCACCTTAGTCCATATAACTTCAAGCCCAAAATTATTATAGTGTGATATGAGATATTTTTCATATCTATATATGATATACATAGGATACCATGCAGTAAAAATACCAATATGTTTCTCAAGCGCCTAATAGACAATCCCCACACACAAGCAGGATCAATAGAACCTGCTCTAGCAGTTATGAAAACTACTGTCTCTCAACATCAATCACCTTGTCACCAATGCATTAATAAGCTCATTTCTGCAGTAGCTCTTTGAAGGGACACTTAAGAGGGAAGGGTTCTCCTCAGCAATAAAACAAAGTTTGCAGATAATTCTGATCCTGACAGCAATCAGACCCATCCTAGAGAGAGAATTCCCTGGATGTCTGGCATCACCCTTTTTCTCCTTTCAGTTGCAATTGTTTAAGCTTCCTAATCTGATTATAATGGTATTCTCTAGCCCTGAAACAAACCTTGCATTTGTGTGGCTGTCCTGGCTCTGTCCAGGACAGGGTTCATTTCTGCAGTAGCCAGGAGGGAGCATGGTTAGGACAGGAAGATTATTCCACACCACCTCACGCCATTGCAGGAGGCAGGGGGAAGGGACTGTCTCTTCCATGGAGGACAAGTTCCTTCTGGTCAAGAAAATGTGGAGGAGGGAGCCATCTGGTATTATCAACTATCAGGAATGTTTATTCATGTAAGTAATTTATTTTCCTCTACCTTTTGTTAACAATATTGTTGCTGTTACTATTCATTTTCTTATCTCATTGCTCTTTCCAGTAAATTATTCTTATCTACACCCATCACCCTCACCTTTTGTGCCTCTAAATCTCAACTCCATCCCACCACAGCAGCAAGAGGGAGGGAAAGGGGGAGCAAGAGAGAAGCAGGACGTGATTCGGGAGAGTCTCAGTGATGGGTACTCAACTGGACAGTGCCAGTCCAAAATCACAACAGCCTTAATTTATCTGCCCCTTATTCTATATCACCTCTGTCATGTCCAGATCACACACTTTCCAACTATATAGATATAAATATATACAATGACAGTTATAATTTCCATAGTCAATCACCATCCCTCCAAGACGTCTGTTGAGTTCGTTTTGTTCATTACTGTGGATTCTACACATCCTAGATGTCTTCCAGGGCAGGAGGGCTGCTGTGCTGTTGGCTGGTTGCTGCATCAGAAGCTCATGATGGTGTATCTGGAGCAGTCCATAGCCATTTTCCATGACAGTTGTGACATACAGTGGCAGTGTCATTCAGCAATCAATATTATATATACAAATCAACATTACAGACAGTTCTTACCCACAAATCAAATCCCCTTGAAACAAATCATGTTTCCCTGTTTCTCTGCATTACCCACTAAGTGCACCCAGGTCCTTGAGCAAAAACAATCCCATGGATAGGTTTGCCTTTGCTTGAGTAGCTTCTCTCTGGAGTTGCCACAGAATTCTCCTTGCAAATATTCTGTCACTTCATCAGTGTCCTGTGGTTGTTCAGGGGTGAACTCCCAAACCATTGGAGCAGAGAATTTCTCTAAATACTGGCCCAATTTCTCCCACATTCCATGACACTCATGATTATTCCTCCATCAGGGCAGATCTCTGAATGATCTTCCTAGAAATATCTGTCCTGACTCTAGACATGGTACTGTAGATGGTACTGAGAAGACATAGCAGACATAACAACAAGAACATGCCTTCCTTAAAATCCAAAGGAAATTCAAAATACTCCAGAACTGTTGTAACATGCCTGAGGGAGTAAAAGGGCATGAAAAGCTGGGGAAAATCATCCTACTCTCTTCCCCCCACAGACTAGGTATGAGTATTAATAGACTTCCAGAGGAGGCACACAAGGTAAGGGTAGGAGAGCAACACTGAACACACATCCAAAATGACCCACACTGCCCTTGATGTTATCATGTCATGAGCGGATATCACACAGCACAGCAACAAAGCAATCCTGATCCCTCTCCCTGCGCTGAAAAATATCATCATGAGGAGCACACACAGGGGATATATACAGGGTTAGGTACCATACCCACACAAACAGACCAAGCAACATGTGCTCAGTGGCTCAGGACCTCATACAACAGATGTTAGGATCAAGTTTGTTTCCAACCCGCTCTGGCAGATCTCTTGTTATTTCCATCCTTCATGCCTCAAGGCACTTGACTGGCTGCCAGTTAAGGCTGTCGTGTTTTAGGGATGGTACTCCCAAATTCAGTATCCCCCACCAAGGTTCTCCAAATCACATGCTGCTCTCTCTTGATCCCACTTCCTCTTCCCACTGTGTCAGGATGGAGTTGAGAATTGGAGGCACAAAAAGTGAAGATCACAGGTGTAGATAAGCACAATTTACTGGAAACAGCAATGAGATAAGAACATGAACAGTAACAGCAACAATATGAATAATAAAAGGTATAGGAAAAGAAATTATTCACATGGACAAACATTCCAAATAACAGACAATATTGGAGGGCTCTGTCCACCATGTTTTCTCAACCACAAGGAACCCTTTCTCCATGTAAGAGAGAGAGTCCCTTCCCCTCACCCCTGCAATGACATGAGGTGGTGCAGAATAACCTCTGTGTCCCAGCCATGCTCCCTCTCAGCTACCGCAAAAATTAACGCAGTCCTGGCCAGAACCAGGATGGCCACACAAACAAACCTGAAGGGTCAGCACGCAGTTTTCAAACAAAATAATTCATGAGATTCCCTTCAAAGCAAAGAGACAAAACTCTCTTAAGTCTTCTCCACGTTTGCCCCCACCACTGCTATGCTAGAACCATACTGTCTTGTCTGAACTCAAGAGTGCTTGGCCACAGCAGTGAGAGGTATCGGGAGCACAGCTCCTGGTGAGAGACACCAGGAGCAAAGGGTGAGACTTCAGTTCCCTTGATTACACCACAGAACACTTCATTTCCCAGCCACAGACACAGCAGGACTACTTGTGGAATAATCACTGTAAATAAGGACGTGGAACAAAAGCACAGATACAAATAATTGCAGCAGCTGGACACAGTGACAGGACTACCATATCCCCTCCCACTTCTTTGATATACTGAAGAATTACAATCTAATACAGGCATGAGAATATGGCCAAAACGTGTTTTAATGCTACTCATTCACGGAGAGAAACAACAATTATTTATCTATCATTAAACTAAGAAAACTTTAGGAATGTCAGAGATGATACTCACAACAGTATCCAGTGCTTTTTCTTACACACATTTTCATGGCTCCAACACACATACAAAAATGCTAATTCTTTTTTAACGCTCTTATTTCCCTGCAGATCTCTGTTTACATTAAGGAAAATATATCTATTTCTTTATATGCTAAAACAGTGAAACAAATTGCTCTGAAAAAGAAAGGGAGATCCTGCTGAGCATATAAATAAATGGAAAGATGTGTCCTCTTTACACCTGGCAAAATCCCAGGTTTTTGCAATGAGTAACGTAGAAAAAAGTAAGACTTCTGAAACTCTCAAGTAGAATTTAAAAAACCACAACCAATTATATTTCTGCCCTGAAGAAAGTTAGTAAAATATTCAAGCATGCATAAAGCAAAGTAAGGCACTTGTCGGCTTTCATTATGATCAATAAAAATTGTCAGTTCATTAGCATATCATTAGCTACCCTGCTGTTTCCAAAGTGTTAACACGTAGAAATATTAATTTACAAACATATAATATCCCAGGGTTCTGAGGCTCTGACTGCCTGCATAAAATAAGAATTTAAGATGGGCGACTTCAATATAATGTCTTCCTTTTCCTATGTAGCTATAAACATATGTTTACCATCTGTGGAATAGTGGGAAGCAGCTGAGGTAAAAAACCAACAGCTGCAGAATAAAATAATACTATCAATTTCACTTCACAGTGACAGCTCAGCTGCTAGAGGATGAAATGCACTCTAGGTTCAGAGCAACTCTCAGACTATTATTTAAGTTAAAGTTAGCTTTTACCTCTGTTTCACAATTAAAATTTTTAGCTGCTATGCTGAAATAAGTTTAGCATAAAGTAATTGTCCTAGCTTGTTGAAATCTGGGGACTTTAAGGAGACGTCCTTAGAAAAAAGGCAACTTGTAAAATTGTCTTAGGAACTGACAGCTTCAAAGGGAAACCAAGTGGGTGGTAAATCACCTTGGCAACAAATCCATGCCCAGATTGAGGATAGGCAGATTGGCCTATTGCTGCACTATAGACTCCTTTCACAGATAAACACTTGTACGGTGGCTTGTTATCCAAAACTGGAATAAATATCAGAAACTTTTACCTTGCAAACAAGCTGTTTACAAACTGCCCACAGTTGCTACCAAGTTTCATATATATCATATTTCATGAGTGTCAGACAACTAATTGGAAGTATCTTGTTGTCTATTTATTACTCTCCTTCTTCATGTGCCATTTCATATCTGCTTACCTTAAAGAAACCATGTTTCCTGTTTCTCTGGCCGAGCCATAAACTGCTTTCAGGTGTCAAATTCGTTTCTGGGGGATCAATGACACGTTCATAAATCCTGTAGAGGGAATACACTGCCATTAGTTTAATTTTCTTTTTCCTCTGAAAACCACCTTCCCAGAATCAGGTAACAATAAAAGATGGAAAGTAGAATAAAAAAAAAATAATTCATTTATCATAATATTTATCACTGATTGTGATGACAATGGTATATTAGAACTTTGAAATGAAAAAAAAAAATCACGAACATATGAAGACTCCATAAAATTGAAACTTTTTGTGCCGCTGTGCAGCACTAGACTAAAGAAACACAATACCAGAAGCCACCATAGTAGGGACAATAATAAAATAGGACCACTTCCTAGCCTAGGGGTGTCTTTCAAACTCAACTATCCACACTAGAGAAAAAGAACAATCACACCCAAGATCCAGCCAGATCCAACAACCCTTTGAGGCTTTCAGACTGGTTAGAATTTTGAACAGACTTCACAAAGGAACTTTATTCCACTCTATCCCCTTTTTTTTAATTTCCTCTACATTTGTGTCATTCATCCTTGCAGGTGGAGCTTTCTCCCCTTGTTACTGAATTCACTCAGGCCGGGTGCTCACGTGTGTGGTGCTGCTACTGCACATCCAGTTTGTGTCTGTCACTAGCACAGGTCTGGTACAGAATGGGACCTCTTTATATGCTTGGTATCTAACAATGACAAGTAACATGAGGTCCATAAGCAACCTTTATGGACTGCATAAACTTGCACATGACTGCAATAATCTGCATGCCAAATTTCTAAAATTAATTCATGAAAAATTGCTCTAAGACAGAATTTTTAAATTAACAAAGTATTTGGAGCTTTAAAAAGGTTTTGTTTGGGGTTTTGTTTATTTTTAGAAAAGTTGTAATGAAGTTTCCATGACAATTTTTTCAGGAACACAGACCGCTACAATGATATCATCATTTCAGAACATGAAAAATTCAAGGCCAAAGTTACTGACCCTGGATTCTCATATTGCTCATGTCACATGTCCCTCATGTCACATCAGAGCCATGAACTTACTGCTTCATAACAAAAACAGCATGCTTAATAAGGATTACAGCAAAGATGATGATATTTCCACTACTGTCCAGGGAGTATATATTGCTGTGTAATCACACCAGTGTGACAGCCAATAGAAAAGACTCTGAGCATGTCAAGACCCTTAGCTTTAAGAGGTGAATTTATCTGTGATGAAATTATTTTTCTTCTTTCTTTAAATCTATGGCTTTAAAACAAACATGAAAAACAAACACCAAAGAAAAACAAGTCAATCAACCCAACTCATCAAACGGTTATCTCTCCAATTACACTCCAAGTGTTTCTAGCACAGGCTCACTAAGTGTAATCATTGATTTTTTCATGTTCTAAGTTGCCACAGGTATTGGATTTGCATTGCAAGGTTTTGGTAGCAGGGGTGGCTTCTGTGCGAAGTTGCTAGAAACCTCCCCCATGTCTGACAGAGTCAGTGCCAGCCAGCTTCAGGATGGACCCAGCACCGGCCAAGGCTGAGTCCATCACCGATGGTAGTAGCACCTCTGGAATAACATATTTGAGAAGGAGGAAAGTTACCGAGCAACGGCAATTGCATCTAGATAGAGGAGTGTGAACACATGAGAGAAACAGCTCTGCAAGCACCCAGGATAGTGCAGGAGGGGGAGAAGATGCTCCAGGCACAGGGCAGAGATTCCCCTAAACTCCATGGTAAAGACCGTGGTCTATCCCCCTGCAGGCCCATTGTCCATCCCCCTGTGCCATCTTCAGGGAGGAGGCAGAGAAACATGAGGAGTGAAGATAAGCACAGGAAGAAGAGAGGGGTGGGTGGAAGGCATTTGGTTTCACTTCTCATCACCTATTCTGATTGAATTGGTAACCAATTAAACTAATTTCCTCAAGTCAAGTCCATTTTGCCCACAACTGTAATTGGTGAGAAATCTCTCCCTGCCCTAATCTCAATCCACAAGCCTTTCATTATATTTTTCTCTCCCTGTCCAGTTGAGGAGGAGAGTGATAGAGCAGTTTTGATGGGCACCTGGTGTCCAGCCAGGGTCAAACCCACCATATCATAATATTGGAAAATTCATATATTTGCAGAGGCCTAGAATAACATCCCAGTATTAAAGAACTTCTAGAAAGATCTATAAAGTTATGTCAAAGTACAAAGAGTCATATATTTCACCCACTTTTACTATCAAAAAAAGGATAAACCATTTGTCAAGACCAAATGGAAGCAATATATAAAACTAAAGGCAAACTTACTATTTTTTTAAATATACAAAAACAAAAATCTCAAACCTAAGAGCAAAATAGTTATATGAAAATTACAGCTTAAGAATGTGAGCACAGGAGACAGAAGACTTCTTGTAATACTCATCATTTTATTGCTCAAGTTTATTATAATTATCATCATCCATAACTCATCATATTTCATGAGCAGGATACATTCAAAGCTCTAGGATACCTCTCTCTCTACTGTTTAATTACATCCATCTATAACATTACTGTGCTGAGCTGCTTTACCTGTTCAAACAGCAAAACAAGATGATATTCTTTTAAACTATGTTTTGAGAATTACAGGAATTTCGCATGCCCCATCTCTATCAATATTTTAAAGTATAAGTAGAGCCCTTCCATCATACCTCATGCAAAATTGAACTACTCAAATGCAAAACTGCTGCAAAATACTTAACAAGGAACAAAGAATTGGCAAGCATGAGCTCCTTGACAGCATGTGGACTGAATGGCACTCTCCTATCAAGAATTTATCTTTGTATACGTAACACAACTTTATTCATTATTTCAGTTAATAATGTCCTCACAGAAAATTTCTCATCTCCTGAAAAAATAAGTCAATATTCAATAAAGAACTCAATTTCTGCTAATATATAAAATCCCAGTGCTGACCAGGTTCATCACCACCACTTATTGAAGAATATTTTATTTTTATTCACCTGGCCTAGTTAAAGTTGATAAAGGAACTCTACAATATCTGTCTGCAATTGCATATTTTAAAAAAAATCAAAACCTAACTGACAATGTTATATGACAGTTCAACAACAGCAAGTAAGGAAGACAAATCAGAGACAGGCTAATGTGGCTTATCTTGTCTTTTCTGATGATTTAACAGTCTTTCAACCTATGTGGAAAGGACTGTAGTGACCTTCTTTCCAGAGTCTCTTCAGAAAGTGCCATCCTTAAGACACAAAATTCAAAATTCCCCATATTCCTCTACTGTCCTACACCAATTTGAATTGCATTTCTGAAGCAGGTATTTACCTTAAATTAAGGAATTATTTAAAGCTTAATTTGTGCCTTATTCCAAATATGTCTACAGGGATGGTTTGTTTTCTTCTCCTTAAATCTGCCCATGAAGTAACAGGCTTAGGATTCAAGAGAAGGCATAAAATGTAGATCAGTCCTTGGTTAGTTTCCTATGTCAAAAGATGTTTTGGTTGACAATAATTCATTTGCCAACAATGTTAATCTACTTTATTAGTGTATACTGTTAAACATCAGAAAAAAAAAAAAAAGCCCCAGCAAGCATACACACTACTTATTGCTACTTCTATAAGCCCCTCTATACTCTTGGGAAATGAAACGGTTAAAAAGCACATTAGTAAAAAAAAACCAAAATAAAATCTGAACAAAAAAAACCCCCACACCCAAAAAAAAAACCACAAAAAACAAAACAAACAAAAAGCACCAAAAAAACCCCCAAAAATAAAATCTGAACAAAAAAAACCCCCACACCCAAAAAAAAAACCACAAAAAACAAAACAAACAAAAAGCACCAAAAAAACCCCCCCACCATACACTTCCACATCACTCACTTTCCCTTGCTTGACTTTCTGGGCTGAGGTGCATCACCTTCTATGGCTTTGTACCCATGTGACCAATACTTTGTATTTGGCATATAAATAGCTAAATTATACACTTGCAGCTTATGAAGTGCTGGTCTACAGCTCCTTGGAGACCAGTTTCCAACACATTTGACTTTGATACCAACACAGGGAAATGCACAATACACTTCACAAGAAAAGGAATGCTTAGAAAGGGGACTCCAGGGAACTGTGGTCACTGAAACTGCTGCAGGCTGAATAGCCCCTCCAACACGAGCAGACCCAGGCCTCCAGGTTAATGGAAGCTCTGCTACATACCTCAGACTTTCAGGTTTATGATTACTGCATTCACTTTCCAAGGGAAAGCTTGATTTGCCCTTACTTTATGCCGACATAATTCAAAGAAGCTAAACCATAAAACTGCGGTAATACAACAGTGAACCAATCCTACCTTCTTGAAATGTTCATGCTCAGAATACATTCACTGACCGCAGATCCATTTAGCAAAATGTAGTAAGAAACACACCTGTTAACCAACAAGTGCCCATTATATTCTTGTGCTTTGTATCTATATCTCTTCCCTATCTGCACACTTTGATTTATTTAGTATTCTTATGGAATAATCAAAAACACCTTTCTCAAGGACACACTCCAAACAGGCGTCTCTGCCATAATGAAGACAATATGCAGAAAAGAGAAAATCTATAAAATAATCAGTGGATTCCTGAAAGGAGGCATATCTCAAATATTTGCATGCTAATGCACATACACACACACACCCCCGTTTCTCTGCATAGAGCAAGAACTTCTCTAGAAATGAAATTCTGTTGGACAAGGAGACAGTTCCCTTCCACATACTCAATATTTTCAGTATCTTTACAACATGTAAATATGGTATATATCTATTATGGTAAAATAGGGAAATATCCTCATTTTACACATGCACAAACTGAAACACAGAAAGACTGATTAACCAAGACCACAAAGACAGAATCTCTGCCTGAGATCTAAGCCTTTGCACTGGGCATGACTGAGGCTTAACTGCCTCACACACTGGGTCATTCTCCCTCTGGAAAAAAACGTGACATGGAATTGTCTCTTGTGGTGAAGATGATTTCTTATGCTCAACTTTTATAAGCAAAAGCTAACACTTGAGGACTATTTCCATTTATGTGGAGATACAGCTCTACTTCATACACACAGGATTTGCTATGCCACAAGCATTTTTGAAATTGCTGAAATATTTAGCAGAACATGAAAATAAACTTTGTGTCTGCTCACATTAGGATACATCAGCAGCCAACAGAGCCTGATCAGGAGGCGCAACTGCCAAAAATTCTGAACAATAAAACAGACTGCAACTCAGCAGTCACTGCAAAGAAGCACACCAAATCATGACATTTTCAAGTTCTTTCAGGTCTAAAATATAAGTAGGTTACTAAAATAGGAACATGCCTTCTTCAGATTCTGAGATTAGCTCAGTTGGTTAGAGCACAGTGGTAAATAACACCAAGGTTGAAGATTTGATCCCTGTATGGTCCTTTTACTTAAGAGCTGGACTCGATGAGCCTTGTGAATCCCTTCCAACACAGAATATTCTGCGAAATCTGTTAACACACGCAGCCCTGAACTGCATTAATCAGGCCTGAAACACAAATTTAGATTGTGAGGGTATAAAAGCCCAGGGGTTTGTGTGGGATCCTTCCTCAGAGGCACCCAAGCTCAAGTAACTATTCTGTTATTTAGTTATTGCACCAAGATTAAACCATTTGAAGGATCTGGACACCTGAGACTGCTGTGGGAAACCTGGTGTTGAAATGGTAGGGAAACCTTGTCTGAGTGAGTGTAGGATGTGCAGGGAGTCAGGCGGGGCCTCAGGTGGTGCAGGTGTGACTGCAACAGTATGGCTGAATGGTCAGACAGGAAACTTTCCTCAACACTGTTTTATTAGTAGAACAATTAAGAAACAGCTGCAGTCTAAATATCCTTGTGGCTGAGGCATGGTAGTCAGATACCAAGAACTTCCTTTCTCAGTCCCTGGTCTCTATTAATCCAAGAACAGGTTTTTTTGTTCCTGATATGGCTGCCATACATACTCTGTTGAAGCTATAAATTTTCATGGAGAGAACAGGTGTTGAATTAATCACACCCAGTTTTAAATGTCTCAAAAGTTTATACCTACAGTGGAGCTAGTTCTCTAGACTCACTTATTTAATGAAGAGACATAAGTGTTTCTAGGGTGTGATTCATCTTACAGTAAATTAATCACTCTCTGAAGGCCCCTCCAACAGCTGCACAGGAGCCCTTCCTGACATCAGGGTGAATCATCAAAACAGATTTTTGCAACTCAAAGCCTGATCCTCAAAAATGACACTTTCTTGCAACCATTCATTATTACCCTGTACATCCATCTGGATCTTCAGATCCTTTAAACATATAGAGAAGATCTGTTCAACAGCAGTCTTTGAAATAGCTCTCTCAACTTCTGTAGAGGAAGTCAGAGAAGGAAGTTCTCCCCTGTTTTGCATGACTCTTTCTCCTAACCTAATTTGCAGAGATGTTGACCACCTTTGACCCTTCATCTCCAGCTGAACCTGCAAAAACTCAGTACCTCTGAAGTAGAAAATGTGGTCTCCTAACACAGGCCATCGTATTTAAAAAAAAAAAAAAAAAATCAGCTGCTGCAAAAAGTTTGTCCAACATGTTCTCTGAACCTAGCTGCATAAAGAAACCGATTATATCAGTTCCTAGCTTTAAGAAAAAATATTGGCATTTGTCTTTATATCTAGTCTTCCAAAGGGATTAAGAACTGATTTTAAAAAATAAGTACTAGGATAGCTTTACACATTTCTCTTTCAAACCATTTTCTATATGCTTCCCAATCAAAATGTGTCAATACCAATGTGATTGGATTTTCTTGATAGTGTTTACAGATAGGATGCATTACTTGACATGCATTCAGTTCTGGAGAAACTAAACTGAATTATTCATTCAGTTTCCAGTGTTTTGTTTCACAAAAATAAACTTCCCAGGGGAAATTCTGGTTGGTTTTTTTTTTTTTTTGTGCTATCTCCTCTGTCATACTGTAGGAGTTCACAATCACTTAACAGAGGAAAGCAATTTAGATTAAAATCTCAGGGTTTGAGGGACGCATTTTCTTATTAAATTTTGAATATACATACAATAGTAACTGCCAACTATTTAATCAGGTTATTGTTCAGCTCTGGCAGAAAAAAAAAAAAAGAGGTGTTCAGCAGGAGTGTATGTTAGGTAAAAGACTCCAGAGTGCATGCTCAGTTTACATTCTCTTCAAGCTCTGTCACCCAAATGATTTCATTGATTTTTCTGTATAATCACAGATAAAGTTTGTACTCCACTTTTCACTTTAATTATCCTAACTAAAAATCTAAATTTAAAAATAAAAATTTATCTAAATAAAATTCTATTAAAAACATCTTTTTTCATCCAAGAGAAATTCAAAGTATCTTTAAAGACCCTATAACAAACAGGACGAAATGAAACAAATGCAAGATGGTTAGACACTGTCAGGTTTGGGGGTTTATTCTCCACACATAAATAGAATAAGAGTAAATTCACAGAGATATTATCTGCCTGTGTGGGGCTTTTGTTACAAAACATACTATGCTTTTCAGTTTCCTACAAACTTATTCTTGAATTCTAGCAGTATTTCATGAGCCCTAAACTGAAACCAAACATTGTTATCGACACAAAGTAGAGGGCTGGACCCACTAAATGACACAACGCCTGCATGGCATCTTTCATCTGGAGATCCTGAGGAAGATTCCAACACCTTTACAAACAAGGTCAGTATTATGAACTTTACTTGCAAATGACAAAACAGATACGAATGGTTCCTGACAATAACAGTCTCAAGAGTCTGGCTACAAGGCTGCAGTGTTTACCCATTTTCACGTAACAAAAACAGCACTTCTGAAAGTGCAAAAAAACCAGAAAATAGGTTGCCAGACTCTAAGTAGCAATAGAAATTTGGCTATTTGCTTGGGATTGTCAAGAGTTGTAGAGAAAAACAACTATGTCAACCTATGAGGTGAACTGTACCTTACATGTGATGGATCCAGAACAGGGCTTTTAGTATCAAGACAGCTGGTTTGATACCCAAATGGTTATTGCACTTTTCAGCTCTGCAACTGTACTGCTTTGGCCTAGGACAGAGTTAATTTTCTTCAAAGCAGCTGGTATGGTGGCATGTTTTGGATTTGCCACCAAAACAGTGGGGGTACCACACCCATGTTTTAGCCAATGCTGAGCAGTGCTTGCACACTGTCAGGGCCCCTTCTGCTGCTCACAGCACCCCACCAGCGGGTGGGCTGGGGGCACACAGGAACCTGGGAGGGGACACAGCCAGGACAGCAGAGCCCAGCTGACCCAAGGAATATCCTTTGCCACTTAGCAATATGAGCTGGGGGAAGGGAGAAAGGGAATGGGGACATTTGGAGTTTGTCTTCCCAAGGAACCACGATGTGAAACAAAGCCCTGTTTTTTTCCAGGCAAACAGCTAAACACCTGACAGCTGATGGGAGATGGGAATTAATTCTTGCTTTGTTAAAATGTCTTTATCGCGACTCATTTTTCAACCCCCTGCACTTTCATCCTTGCAACTCTCTTCCCTACCCCACGGCAGACGCAGCAGCTGTGTGGTGTTTAGCTGCCTAACAGCACTAAAACACTACAGCAACCTTTTTCTTTTAGGTAAATCTGAGCTAAATAGCATATGGCTCCCGGTCCTGGCATTGCCCATGAAGCTTGTACATAATCTACAGGCAGCAGAAGCATAAGAGGAATGTACGTGTCACAGGTTTTGGTGAAGATGGTAACTTTTACCATATTCAGCAGAATTTAAGGTGGTGTCTAGAATTCTAAAAGAATTCTTCCCTTGAACTGCTGAGGTGAATATCACCCATATACACAGACTTGTCCTATAAAAATCAATATGCACAACTCCTATGGATTAATGTGAGTTTAGGTCTTTAAACATCTCCATATGGAGTTGACAGCTAAATAGATCAAATACCACTTTTCAAACAAATATCTGGCTCTCCAAAGCTATTTTAGCATCTTTTTATCACTTGTGAGCAACTATCACTATCTGACTACCAGAGCATAAAACACATAGCAGTAGGGTTTTTATGATGCACACAAGTATCCGCAGTCAAGGAGACAAATACACTTATAAGTGAGGACAATACTAAAATTCACAGGGTCACTAAAAGACATCCTTTAACCTCAGCAAACTTTGAAACTCAGGTTCTAAACCAGACCACTGAATAAAGCAAACTGTTAGCAAGAAAGCTAAAAGCACAGCACACTCATTTGTTACTGTATTGGGTCTGACCAAGAGAGAGTTCGCCTTTCCCTTAGCAGTCCTCACAGTGCTGTGCTTTGCACTGGTAGCTGGAAGGGTGTTGATAACACGCCAGTGTTTTGGCTACTGCTGAGAAGTGTTGTCCCTCTGACACTCCTTCCCCCATCAGGAGGGCTGGGAGTGGGCAAGACCCTGGGAGGGAACACAGCCAGGCCAGCTGACCCAAATCAGCCAAAGGGATATTCCATACCATATGACGTCAGCTCAGATATAAAAGTCCAGGGAGAGAGGAGGAAGGCGGGGGGCATTCGTTGCTCTGAAATGTCTGCCTTCCAGAGGAACCATTACGCGTGCTGAGACCCTGCTTCCCGGGAAGTGTCCGAACACCACTCGCTGATGGGAAGTAGAGATTAACTTCTCTTTCTGCTTGCGCGCGCAAACTCTTGCTTTGTTCCCTCTTTTTTGCTATTAGTAAACTGCTTTTATCTCAATCTATGAGTTGTTTTCCATCTTATTCTCTCCCCTACCCCACAGGGAAGGGGAGTGATAGAGCGCCGTAGTGGGCACCTGGCACCCAGCCAAGGCCAAACCACTACAGTTACCATACCAAACATCATACCAAAAGCCCATCTCAGAAGAACCAAGTGTTCAGAGTACATACCAGATGCAAAATATCATCAAACCAAGCCTAAGCAATTAAAAGCAGATTCTAGAAATATGAGGAAGAAATTAATTCAATGGGTTCTTTCAAGATGTAAAAAGAAGAAAAGCTCCTCTCCCACAAATTAAACAAGAAACCCTTAGAGCAAGATACATCTTAGATTAAAAAAAACTGTATTAGAATATCTGTGAAACAAGTAGTAACCAATTAAGCCTATCTTACATCAGAAAGCAAAAAGGATAAAAATGTGTATCAAAATAATGGCACAAAGAACCTCTGTACTTAAGGTCTTGCAGCAAAATTAAACCCAAAATAAAATTCTACCAGAACAGAGAGGTAAAACCATGATTAAATGGCTTACACCGTCTCTATTTTGTCATGAAAAAAAAAAATTCTAAGACTGCTTTTTGGGGTTTGTCACAAGGCATTTGTTGAGTGAGAACTGGCAGTGCTGAAACTTTGCTGCTATTTGATCTGTCTGCCACATGAAGGGATGTGCTGATCCCTGGCCCAAGACCTGCAGCACACGGATCTTCACAACTGGCAGTTACAGCAGAACCTGGGGCATGATAAGCTGTTACAGCTTCGGAAGTCCCTCTTCACAAAATATATGCAGCCTTTGTCCTTCCTTTTGTTTTCCCTTTTTCTCATGCTCCTCTCAACCCCAAAGCTGATTTATCCAGTACAATAAGACAGGTGCAATTGTGAGAAGAACCAGGCTTTTGATTTCAACTCCTTTCTGCACTGCTACAAAAGATAAATTTAAAATGAAGTCAGCCACAAGAAATGTTTCTACTAAACAGCTTCTTCCCCCTCCTTCCAAAAACAACCTGCTGAGAAGTTAATTGCTTTACAGGGTATCTTGTCACAGGATCATCTCATCGAGGGGTTCATGTCATCACTAAATGATTTGTATATAATCATAAAATAACCTCATCCATATTCCAGAGCCACTGGACTGAAGGCAACTGCAGGCTGAGGATTGCAGGCTTTGCCTTTGCTGCCACGCTCATCCAAGGGCTCTGCCATTGGTGTTGTCTCAGCACCGTGCGAAGGCACTCGGCTCCCCCTGGAGCTGCCACTCCTCCCCATCAGCCCCTGGCTCTGGAACACTCATTCCACATTCCTCAGTTCTTCCTGCAGGCTCATCAGATAACCCACATCTCCCTTTCCCCATAGTATTTTTTAACTGTCTGGTTTAGTCCTGGTTGTTTGAAAGATAACATTACACTCTCTCCATAATAACTAATTGGCCATGACTGGGGAGGTGTATGAAACATACAGTAAACATAGAACAAGCCATTATATTGGTTCTAAAATTAAATTTAGATGGAAACTGCCAGCAGAAAGGGAGAAAAGCACTCTACAGGGACAGCACACTTCTCACAACATCTGACACACTCAGGAGGTGAAAGCATGGTTCTGCTCAAGTCAATGAGAGTTCTCACTGCAGACTTCACCGGGTTGTCCCCCAGGGATACTGCACAGCACATCTTTATGCCGAGTTTACGGCAAGTAGCCGGTGTGACACAGAAAAATTCAGCTTGGGCTGAGAAAGTCCTTCTAGTTGCATTAGTTGGTACAGTGCTAGTTATCAGTTATTTGCTTTCACTATCGACATGCTGAAGAGAATGCCACTAAAATTGCAGCCCAATTAAGTAATGTGGTTTCAACTGATTCTTTCATTTACTGCCTGATCTCAGATACGAGAACTAGTTATAGGACTGGGAACTGCATGTTACCTTACTCCTGTGCTGAGGATCCAGCTGTCATCTTCCTCCTTACTGCTTCTTTGATGTATCATTACATTGGTAATACAGATCACAACAAAGATTCTTCATATCATTAAAATATTTAAAGTGAAGGCAGATGCTAATAATTGACCTTTTTTTCCATTAAAAAAGAAAAAAACCAAACCCACACACCACCAAAAAACTACACCAACCAGCTCACTAAACACTTATCTGTGTAGAAATGCAGTATTCCTCAACTCCCAGGTTTATCTCACCTTCTGAAGCACGAGAGTGGACCGCCTTTGCCATTCTCTCACCTGTCACCTTTGCCAAGCAGCTCCCAGCCACAGCACAGAACCAAAAACTCCGTTGTCCCCACACTTAGCACTGAGCATGCCTGACCCCCTTACAAACTGCAGGGCCATCCAAACACCATGCAGACCTGGCTGGACCTGTCCACACACCACTGCTGCAGTGAGACTGTGCCACAGCCTGACACCCCAGAGCCCCGACAGTCACACTTAGCGTTTCTAAGCCTTCACACCTTCCACCTCTGAGCACACCACATGCCTCCAGCTCCTCACACCCAAGGCACAAACGTGACTGGATCCTGCACCACTGCTCTTAAGAGTTTTCTCTGAGACATCAGACATCAGTTTTCTCTGGGACATCACGGAATGATGAGAACTGACAGGTTTTGAGACAGTAAGAAATGCAGTCAAGCAGTCTCCACCTCCCTGTGGCCAATTTGAGGATTTTGAAAAGATTGGATTTCTAAAATAATTATCTTTTGGGTAATTGTTCTAAACTGCCAAAGAAAGACACCTCAAGTGTTAAACTGCTTCACAAAACTCTGGACTGGTCTCACAGATTTCAACAGTCTCAGTCCTGTTTGCTCAGTCGCCCTCTCATGCCCCACCACACCCAGGAGAGGTCTCAGATCTTTTGGAAAGACTCTGTACTATTTCCTATATGGAGACTCAGATCTCAAGTCAGCTGTTGAATAGTTCAGAGGGGTTCTCACCTGCTCTTTGGCAAAGGTCCAGTGTTTTTACAAAAGTATTTAACTAGAATTATTCTATCGTTTTTTCAATTCAGCTCCAGTATTGTCCTATGTGACTTGTAGTTCTAAACTCCAGAGTTTAGCTAACCACTTCAAATGGAAGAGTTCATTTACGTCTTAGATCTCAGTTAATCTGCCTGGCTGGAGCAAGATAATTGTTTTCATAATCTGAAAGGAAAAAGGTCAAAACATTTGCTCTATCTGGCTGATTTTTAAATTACCATGATCACCTCTCTCTCCATATAACCCCCATGCCAACAAATAAAAAGAAATTAGAGCCAAGTAACAGGAGATTTCTCCTGAAAAAAATTCATAGAAAAATATCTATATGCATTTCAAACTATGCAAGCTACATTTTCACAGACTGCTCTTGTAACCAACCACACCAATTTAAGGGTTTATTGCTTTTAACATTAAAAAATGTCTACATGTATATTGGGCCAACATAAAAATATTTGAGAATTTGATAATACATCTAGTCACACACTTTGGGAAATTACTAAATCATTTGAGGCTTGCCAGTGTTGATTTAAGATGATTTCCACTACCATTATCCATCCTCTCTCTTGGCACACCCAGAGCATAAAAATACAAGGAATGCAAGATGCCAATGGTAAAGCATAACACAATATTCCTGGCTCTGTTGAAGTCCTCAACCTGTCATCAACATTTACAATTCAGAAAGCACTGCAAGTCCCCAGTTCTGACTGAGGGGGGGAGAAAAAAAAAAAGACAAAACCACTGTTGAGTCTATGTTCAGCAGTAGCTGGGCTTTCACTTACCAAACTCTGGCTTCATGGGTCCTTAAAACTCTGCCCCATGCTCCTAAGGAAGACCCTTAAACTACTGTAGAATTACTTCTACCCTTTAACTGACATCAGCAGAACTTGGATGAACTAAAAGGAACCTAAAGCAGATTCCACACTGAGCAGGAGATGTGAGGCCTCTCTGCGGAAGCACAGCACCCCAGATACCTGCACAAGTAATTGCTGCCTTCTTGGGGTGGTCAAACGGTCTAAAACAGGCAGGCACAGGTATGGATTGTTATCATTTGTTTTCTAGTACTTTTTCAGCACTTTCATAAATACTCATGCCTTCTCCCAATTCTCTCAATGCAGTATACAAACTATTTCAACTGATTTTTTGGGATAAAAAAAAGTAGATTTTCATCATAATTTGGGACTGGGTTAAAACATTCAGGCTTTGGTGACATCCATACTACCATTCTGCTGATGCCTTAGCCATTCAATGAAAAACCTTGGCTATTTAAAAATTTCTTTTAAAAGAAAATAAATCCGAACGTATCCTGAACACTTCCTTGCAGTTAGCTGCAATAACTGTAATGACAGAGACTGATGGCAGCTGATGTGGTGTGCCAGCTGGAGATCTCTCTTACGCTAAAAAGTTTACAGTCTTTCTGCCAAGCAAAAGGGACAATCAGTAGGTGAAAATTAACTTCCAATCCACAAAACCACAGATCTGGAGCTGGGTGTGCCCATAATGCACAATTACACCACTCTACCCAAGTAACCATTTCCCTGACAGCTTCTGCTACAGCTGAAAGAGCAGAGAAGCAATCTGGGTCACAAACTCATATTCAAATAGCGAGAGTAAATTACCTAGCTGCATAACACTGCCACCACACCATTTTCTCTCTCAAGAGAAAGTGTTTTACAGTAGCTAAAGCAGCAAATCCCTCTTTTAAATACATCCCTTAACTTTCTTTAAATTTATTACACTTTAATTAAAGTCACAGAACCTTGTTTAGATCATTTGAAAACCTCAGGTTGGCAGCCAGAATATCTTATTTATAAGAACTCAGAGGTCTTGGATTCCCATATTTGGAGGATGTTACTTTAATTTATTTATTTTTCCAATTAAAAAGTTCTCACTGCTCATGCATTTTTTATTCCCTAATGCGCTGTTCTAACATAAAAGCAGAAGACAACATGTTTTTTCAGTTGGAGACTACTTCCTAGCCTGCTCCAGTTTTATAATCTATTCTCTTATGGTCTTACCAACCACCTCTATCAAACAGCTGAGGGTATCCATCAAAACCACAGGCAAAAGGCACTCCAGCACAGATTTTCACTGGAAGAACATTAATTTTTGCATCAAAGTGCCTTTCTCCCTTCTATGCCCGGACAGAGTTCAAGCAGAGGCATATGGATACTGTCTGAATAGGTAACTTTGTAGCAGTATGCTTGATGATAAATAAAACAATTTAAAAAATTTAAGTAAGCACCCTTCAAGCTTACCTCCCCAGATTAATCAGACGCACTGAGGACAACCTGGAATTTCTATTTCGCAAATAAATTGCCAATAAATACATTGTGATGCAGTACCTACCACATCTTAAAGTGTAGGCTCCATGCTATTCCCTCACTCTTCTCAACACTACTACGTGTAACATATTTCTGTGCTGTTACTGTTGTAGGGGACAAGCACCACAGCGGACAGTTACCCTGGGAAACAGCACAGACACTACAGCTGAAACTAATTCCCAGAAAAGACAAACACCAGATTTCGTAGCACTTGACAGTCTCTTGGGGTTGCAAATCTCCTGGCAGCGCAGGTATGAAGAGAGGCCAAATTTAAGAGGCACAGCAGAATTTATTTGCTTATACATATATGTATATATTAGTACCACTGGTTATTCAAGGATAATGACACAGTTGCTCTAGCTCAATCTAAACACTCACCAGAAAGTCTCTGACAACTCCTTTTTGCCTAGAGGAGCACAGATCTTACCAAGAGCATGAAACTTAATTTCCATGTTATTTTCAGCACAGGTTTTACTTGTGCATCTGTAGTACATTTATAATTAATGCAGTCTTTTCATTTTTCTAAGCTTTCAGACCCTTACTAGAATGTTAAAAGCATGTTACCAAGTACACCCATGGCTTCTCACATCAGTTTTCTAAGACACATCACTGGCTAGAGGTTACTGTCTAGGCCCAGCACGAAGGCTCTTCAAGTTAGTGAGAGAGTCCAGTGACATTCAACAGGTTTTTCAGTCTGGACTTTAAGGTATGTTCCTTCTCACCCATGAAGACAGGATGAGAAATTTGGGGATATTCAACCTTGAGAAGGCTCCAGGGGGACCTTTCAGTGCCTAAAGGGGCTACAAAAGAGTTGGAGAGGGACTTTGTATAAGGAAACGAAGTGATAGGATAAGAGACAACAGCTTCAAATCAAAGTGGGGTGGGTTTAGATTAGATATTAGAAAGAAATTCTTCACTGTGAGGGAGGTGAGGCACTGGCACAGCTTGCCCAGAGAAGCTGTGACTCCCCCACCCCTGGAAATGCTGAAGGCCAGGTTAGATGGGGCTTGGAGCAACCAGCTGTCCCTGCCCATGGCAGCAGGGCTGGAATGAGATTATCTCTAAAGGTCCCTTCCAACACAAACCGTTCTTTGATTCCTGTGTCAACAGCTCCAAGCTCTAACCTCAAATTCAGCTACAATTCTCACTCCTTGTACTTGAAGGAGCACTAAAAGGAGCAACGGGGATGCAGCAGGAGCTGATTTCAAAAAAAAATGTACTTAGGCAAATACACCTCCTTTGATATACATGATTCCCCCACCATATTACATCTCATTAGAACAGAGGCAATTACACTGTTTTAAAGGTGGTGCTTTAAAGCACTAAAGGTTTTTACTGGGTCTCAAGTACTTTTCCCTAGCCTATCCAGGTCTGAAAAACAAAGTTGACTTTGAATTGAATCCAAAAGATAATCAAGTAGAAATGTCAAAGCAATTTTACAAATCAGAGTAATGTGGGTGACAGAGCTGGGAAGAGTAAAAGTAGATATGACTATCTGTTTACAAATTAAAAGCTTCATCTCCAATGCTTTCTGAGCTACTGCAGTTTCTGGAGGCCAGAGACTAGCTTTTGGTATCACAGGACAAATTCTGTAGCAGAACTAGGTTGTCGCTGGATATTTTTCCCAATGCAAACACTTCCAATGCACTCTCAGGTACAGCTTAACTTTAATAACACTGCATTCACAAACTGGTTGCTCACAATAGCCTCCCAAATATATAGCATATTATTACCACAGCCCTAAACAAAAGGAGTAGTGCATTTACACAAATTCAGGCACATTTGTGAGGAAGCAATGTTGCAACTCCCTTAAAAAAATCCAGTAGAAATCCAAGGGATTAATTTGGTGGTCAAATTTTTTTTTTTACTTTTTGCTTTGTTTTTATATTTTACAGGGCAAAAACAGGAAACAAAAAGCAGAGAACTTTAACTAGATAGGTACACGTGAAGTTAATTCTTGTTCTGGTGACACCAAATCTCTGCAGGAGATGAGACAGGTGAATATTTTGACTACACTCATATCCCCTTTCTTCTTGTTCATTCGAGTCTGCAGACAAACCACTTGTCATTGGGTATCCTGAACTCTGCTGAGAGCCAGACACCACAGCAGCCTAAAATGGTGACATTTACAAATACAGTCCACAGTTCTTAATTCTGTGCATACTTTCAGCTGCAGCTTTCCTAGCACTAATGTGAAGAAGGCTTAGGGTTTTCCAGCAATGCTCAGAAGTACCCCTCATTGACTTGCTCTTCATTTTCACAGCTTCAACACATATTGCATTGTCACAGGAAAGTGCTAGTACCAAGGTGAACAAGATGTTGACTCCTTTTCTGAGTGCAAAGTTATAAAGGGTTAAGACATAATAAAGGAAACTAACACAAACGTTCACAAAATTCTCTAATTGAACAGTGATGTTACAGCTGACTCAGAAACTTAAAGACCTCCTTTTCTTTTTTTCCTCTCATTTAATCTTCTACTATGACCTGCCCTCAAGTCATGCTTTCAGACTTATTTCCATTACTTTTCCACAGGAGTTGTCATAAAATACCACAAATACACAGCCAAATAGAGACATTTAGGTATGGATTTATGCTGGAAGCAACCTTAAGATGTACCATCTTAAGGGACACTGTTAGATGGATCAGCCTGGTTTAGGGCTACTGACAGACATGGTTATACATATTTGTCACCTCATATGACAGCACAGCTCATTCCATAATTGTATTTATCCATTTCTGCCTGCTACTGTAAAGAAAATCAGGTCACAACCATGACTCTGTGCAGTTCTCCTGTCCCTGGACAGAATTCTGCACCAGGCAGTCGTTTTGTGTTGTCTTCTTTTCACATTCTATGCAAGTAAGCTGCCAGCTAAACAATCTGCTAAAAAGAGTCTTCCTAAAACACATTTGCTGTTCATAAAAAAAAAGTATCAAAGTAAATAATGAAGAACCTGTCCCAAACCCCAGTATGTCAATAAACAAAGCATGCTGTGTAAGCAAAGAAATAATACAACAGATAAACAAATAATGGAAAGATAAATAATCAAATGACTGAAGTTAAGACAATCTTTGCAAACTGTAGATTTCATGCCTCAATGAAATTAAAATTACTCTAGGCATTTAATTGCTTCTAAGGTCCAAATAAAAGGATCCAATAAGCAACATTCCTTCAGATTAGATTTTTCAGTGGTTAATGTAGTTGCAGAAAATGGTTATAACATTCTTCTCAAAAGAGTATCTCATAATTACTTGGGTCAAAACTTAAACTTTTTCAAATGTTCCAATAACTGCATACTCCTGTAATACTCATCTAACTTTATTCCGTCTGTCTGAACAAAACGAAAACTTACAAAAAAATACATCTGCTACCATCACCCTACCCTAACATTTAAGTGCCACAATTCCAAAATGCATATGCTAATCCTCTTACTGAACACAAAGCATTTTTTTAATTCATTTCAGTGCAGTAAGACACAAAAGTAATGGTTTGTTTTCCTCATTCATAAGGACTCTTTTGAAAGTCACAATTTCAAACTCTCTGAATTTTCTCATCAACCAGTAAGTCTGAAGTCTACAATACATTGTGAGATCAAGTCCCAAGGCAAGAGAGATTCTAGGGAGAAGAGATTCTAGGTTTGCTGGTTTTCATTTCTTGAAATCCTGGCAATATGCCCTCTTGCAGTCTTCACAACTTTTAATGGAAAAGACAGACAGAATACCCTTCAGAAAATAAAAAACACTGGTTCCAGACATGCAAAAAGAAGCTTCCAGGTTCCTCAGAAGTTTCCAAATGAGGCAGCACATGGAAAAAATCAGTAAAAAGTGCATTGCCTGATTATGCAAAATAAAATTAAAATGTCTCTGATGCATCTATTCTTCAAGTTCTCAGGTATGCTGAGTGAAGCAGTTCAGGAGAGACCATACTGCACACCAATCCATCACACTTAAATGCAATCACAGGCAAACATAACATCAGCTACTGCCTAAACTACAGAGATGCATTTAATACTCCCCAGTCAGCAATCAACCTTTTCCACATTTGGTCATAATCACAATGAATTGCTCCATTTTAATACTTTGTTTTCTGTTTCTTATCCCTTGGCAGTTTAGCGTGCTTTTTGAATGAGATCTTTAAAAAAAAAAAAAATCTCCTTTTCCAATTTTATCCCTGTGTCTAAGTAGAGATTACTTTTTAAAGAAATATAAATTATGGAACATGTTTTCTTACCTGTTGCAGTCCACGTGGAGCAGCAGATGGGATGCACTAAGTGACACGGCAATCTTGTGCCATTGCCCGTCTGCCAGGCGGTACGGGAACACCTCTGTCCTTGTCTTCCCATTAAACCTGTAGTGATATCTGATCTCATCCCGCAGGCCGCTGCTCTCCAGTTCAAAATAGCTGCATTTAAAACATGAAGAACAATCAATTATAGTTTTTCATATAATCATTGTCTCTGTCACTTTCTACTTAATGCATAGACTTCTTAAATAAGGCAAACATCACATAGAAGGCCACAATCTGAAGAGGTTACTCAGCATGGATTAGCTACTAATTAATTTTTTTACAAGAGGTAGAGAGACAAGACTATACATTCAGAGCAGTACAAAACCAGCAATACCAATTACATGAAAACAGCTCACTTTCAAAGTACCATCTGTTAGCCCAGGAAACCAAAGTCCTTTTTTCACCATAGTACAGGTTCAACTACAAGAAACCAGGCCTTATTCTTTTCATCACAACATTTTGTATGAAAGCAGGCTTTGTAAGAAATTGAAAAATAAAGGACTGTACATATATCACTACCACAAACAAAAAGCCATTAAGGTAAGAAACCACCAGATGATCATTAAATTTGTATTTACTACTTGCAAATCCAGTTAAAAAAAACCCCAACTGTTTACTTCTAGGACTCCCCTACATGCAATTGTGTTTAACTCATTTTCCGACTTTTATTGTTACTGCCGTGATCGTTCGGCTTTACAAGGGAAGGACAAAACCTCCTGGCTGGATGAGGTGTCTCAGTATCTGGAATAAACCATCCAACAATCAAAACCTTCAGACAGTTGTGAGACTCACAGGAGAGCTAACAAAGTATGGCTATTAACTGGCTTCACAGTGGTATGGGGAGAGCCAATTCTTTCTCTAGGATGAATTTAGCCCTTCCAGGGCACACTGACAGTGAAGCCTTCCCTTGGACCTCACCAAGCATTTACAGCATTTCAAATCTTTTTCCTGCTAAAATGAAGCTCTGGATTTAGGAAGAGGGTGATGCAGACCTCCATTCATGGTAGAAATACCTCTAGGAGTAAGTGAAGACATTAGATTGTCCAGATAGTCCTTTCCCCTATCCACCTCTGCAGTGTTATGTTTTCCCTATTGGCCAACACCAATTTAACCTGGCAGTTGCAAGACAGGTGCTGGTTTGGGCTATGGCAGGGAAAAATTACAGTAATGAAATCCATTTCCAAAAAAGAAATGCAACACAAACCAATAAAAATGCAAGTGCCAATTTTCATTTTCCTACAAGCCTTTTACACTGCTTGGCAGTACACAGGCCGTAACAGCCTGCGTGCACAAACATTACATGGGGTCTGTGCACTTCTTTAAGATTAGATCTTACCAGTGAAGTTGAGGGGTTTGAACATAGCTGAAAAACAGGGTTCTTTGGGAGGAACTTATGAGATAAAACACTAGCTGGAAACTTGTGCAAAAGATGGCAACAGGCAGGAACACAAAGACAAAAATTCTCCACCAAAAGTGAAATTCAAGCCCTCCTCCATCCTGCCAGTGCCCTGTCATCATATTTTCATGCAACATATGAGGATTATTAGGTCACATGAATCAAAGACTCAAATGACACAGTAAAAAACATAAGGAGGTAAAGGCAAAACCAAAACTGAATAAAAACACAACAGGCATAGGGACAAATAAAATACGTGTAGTACAAAGTGGAAAAGAATCAGGCTGGTGTTGTGAAGGAACTGGCCCACTTCACGCACATTATGGCACAAGGAGAGCAGAGAAACAGGAGTTTTGTAAAGAGTAGAGCAGAATGTCAACTAACTACAGCCAACACCTATTAAAATACTTAAATTACATTCACAAAAAATCTGGAGAAGATTTATTACTTTATTTTGATGCTCAGTAACAGGTCAGTCAATATACAGAAGATACAGCTGCTGGTGTTTCCAAGCTAGAAAAGCCCTAGGACAAGTACTGTCAGTGATGTCATACTTAAAACATTTTGTAATTGTAATCTGCTGTCAAAGCACAAAAGGAAATGAGACAGAAAACTATAAAAAAATTAGGGAGAGCTACATAACATTTTAGTATCTCTCAAACAAAGTATATTTGTGTGTGTGTATATATGTGTATATATATGTCTCTCTCTATATATATGGTTGGTCACAGAAGCTTAAGAGCCCAAAAACAAGACAATCTCCTGTTGCAGGTAACAAATTGCTTCCTCCAGTCATTCTTCATAATATCCAATAGCCACAGAGCTAATAATTCACCACACAATGATTTCTTTGTTAATGTAAAGGCAACAGTCCAGCCTTGAAAGGTCAGTCAGATACTGCAGTTAATAACATCTGTGCTCTATTATTTGTACAGCACAGGGAATTGCAAAGCTTCTCACCTGACAAGCTTTAGTGTCAACAGTTACCTCAGGACTGAGAACAGCTTGTTGGCTTGTTAGGCATCGAGCTTGTCAATCTCCTGACTAATTTATATAGTACAGAACAGACCAGTTAAAATTTCGTGTGATAGCCAGTGCTAACATTTTTTTTTTTACATGTACCTAATGCATTAAGTGCCACAGGACTGTATAAAACACCATGGTTTACCTCAAAAGTGGCAGAAAAGGAGGGTGACAGCAGACAAATTATGCATCTACTTTTCATCACCCTTCAACAAGTATAAATCAAAAGCAGTTATGCTCAGACAAACATCACTAAACACCAGTCAACAAAATCCCAAGAGCAGAAACTAGCTGGATTACCCCAACATTATATATACATATGCATATATATATACACACACACACAAAGTACTAAAATAACACAAGGCAATGTAAACCAACACTTTTACATTGATTATTTTTTTAAGATGCATAAATCCAAATTGAGACCTTGATTACACATACAGTTCACAATGTTCACAGTCCAGAAGTTGTTTTTTCTCTACCAGAATTAAAGTCATGTGCAAACAGCTTTGTCAGTAACAAACATCACCTTTTCTTTCCTCCTCCCACCAGACTGAGGGAAAGAAAGCCTCTTCAAAGGCAATGACACAATGGCCATTCCCTCCTGGAAATAAGTGCACTTGCTCTGTGTTGGAGTTCTAATCTGCAAATTGGGGAATGGAAGATAAATGAGGGGAAAAAACAAACTCAGGCAAGAAATCATCAACCTGTGAGAAAATAATTAGTAAAGCCAGAGAAAATAAATGGATTTTTTTTTTAATATCTATCTCATCTTCAACTTGAAATGCTGTTGCACAAGTCTTTATCTACTATAAAACAACAGCTGAAAATGGGGAGAGGGGGCAATAAATAGAAGCTACCATACAAGAGGTGGGAAAATGAACTGATCTCTAACAGGTGTTTTGTAGGGACTTTCTAGTATTTTGCGAGGATCTAAAAGAAAACATCGGATTAGAATGAGTCAGGGTTCCTGAAAGGATTGCAGCATCTGGGACCATCTGAATAAATGTATCATCAGTAGGCATGTGTGAACTGTCAGTGCTGCCATGAGAGCCATATCAAAAACCCCAGAGAGATCCCTGAGCATGATGACTCTCTCTGATCCTGCATCACGTCTGCATGAAGCCTGTGTCAGCTTGTCCTAAGTTAGGGCCCCGCTACCCTCCTCCAGACCTTGGTGAGGAAGGTGTGAGGCAGTAATCTCCTTGTCAACTTCTTACTACCGAGTGATGGTTTGATTTGTTATTTCTCAGTAACTGTTTTTGTTTTTGTAAGTCATGATTAAACATTAACAGGTATTTTGACAGATTAAATTCTCAGAACACATGTATTAAGAAAGCTTGTTGTTTATGGAATAGCAATACAATTTGACCTTGGCTGAAATTCTCCCACTAGTAGAATTTCCCTATTTGCTAAGCATGTAAATTACTGCTGGCTTCTTTTGTACAATTATAGAATTCAAATGCTTTTTATAGGTCTATCTGCAGTCTTTCATTCAAATCCCAATGTATAAGAGTAAAACATTGCTAAATTCAGACTGATTTTATGCACATCAAAAGAAGTTGGGATATTTTAAGGTCATGCAATGTGCTTTACAGAAGGACAGTATTATTCCACAAGCAACTCAAGATGCTTTACAATTCTTTCTGAGAGCTTTTGCAACCCCTGTGCACCTCACTAACAAATATTGTTAGGAGAGGATAAAACTTGACTCCGTTATGTTTAATGATTTTTTTTTTCTTCCCCCTTTCTCTTCGTCACCACCACAGTGAATATTTAACCATATATTTGACTGCTCATTTCACTTCCAAATCAGGAGGGAAAGGTTCCTAAAAGTATACTTGGAGCTAGAAACACCTGTTGTGGATGTAACAACCAAAAAAAATGGGAAAAGTCACTATCAACATTAAATAAGAACATGTAAGACATCTGAAGCAGAAAAGACAAAGTATTTCTGTAAGGTGAGTTGGCTTAATCCATCACCTGCATTAAAGAAACATATTCACCTATTCATCGTGTCAATCCACAAAAGTGATCTTATCCTGTGGCAAACACCACCATGCTTCATTCAAAGATTTTACTGCTCTCAGGTTGTGCAAGTGGCCAAAGGAAGGACAACTCAGACTACAGGAGCCTGAGATAGGGCCCCAAGAACAACTCTGGGATAGGTGTCCTCCAGAATATCCTTACTGTACAGAGTACTTTGTTTCTTGATCTTAACAAACCCAACACCTATAACAAAACATTAAAATATCCCACACTGAAGACAGCAGCACATTGGGTACGCAGATTAAATGCTCTGGTAAGAGCTCTAAGAGCTACAGCAAAACTACTTCTTGCATTCAATTCTGGCAATCTTCCTCCTTATCACATTCAAACATAAATAAAGCAGAGTTATCATTCTGACTTTACAACTTCCATCATACTTGATCAAGTGCCAAATGAAGCCCCACAGCTTCTTTCAAGGAGCAGTACCAGCACTTATAGCAGATGCTCTTAGAGCTACTGAACAGATGTCCCAGGGCAAAGCAGCAGGCACAGATGGCATCCCTGCAAATATGTACAAACTTGGGGTTGCCATCTAGTCAAAACATTGTACATCTGCTTAACATTGTGTGGGAGAAGGTCACAAAACCACAGGAGTTCAAGGATGGCAGCATCATTCACCTTGCACATGCTGCAGCAACACTATGGTGTTGGGTCTCCCAAACGCTGGGAAAAACAGCACTGCCATAAAAATCAGACCGTTACTGAACAGAAGTTTCTGGAAAATTCTGTGAGTCTGGTCAAGACAATTTCTTTTTTTTTTTAATAACAACGCAAATTCAGAAAAAGTCCAGAGATCGGTCATTTTGATGTCACCATCTATAAATTCAGGAATATTGTGGACAAATCAGACTATTTGGACTTGTTTGTGCACACAGTTTTTTCACTTCACAATAGCATTGTGCTATTTAATGATAAAAATGGCTTCAGGCAAGACTGTGCTTCAGCATCTTTGTAGAAAGACTTCTTGATGTATTTACAGACAAGCAGCAAATCTGCATCCATTATCACACAGATTTCAGGATTTTCATCCTGCAGAGATTGTGTGATGAATCACAGACCACTACACTTTTGGCCTTTCGCTGTTCCTTTCCTCCCAGTGAGTCTGTGTGCACAGTGGTACACACTCGTTTGGGTGTGCTGCCAAGCAGCTCAGCCTGGACAGCAACATGAAGGTGACTGAGATCTTGTTTTAACAGTCCTCAGTGGCAAGTCAGGCCAGGAGCAGGCACTGGGCTCTATGCTGCAGATAAGCTGGCAGGCATCTGCCCAAGGCACTGCCCCTGTCAGTGATGAAGCCATGGTGAGATTCATGTGCCTCTGAAACAAAAGATATATCTCTTCAAACAAAAGTAAACACTCGCTTTGCAGTTGTCACCACAGTTCTGTATGGATGCAAAACTGGAACAAGTTACTGCTGTCAAGGCAAATATTTCAGTCGCTTCCACTGTTCTTGTACCCTAGTTACGATGAAGTGACAGGGCAGGATCCCAAGCTCTGTAGCATTATGCATCATGAAACACTGGGTTTTCAAGAAATGCTCTTAACACGCTCAAGTGCACAGATCTGCTCCTCCACTGCACTGCATGTTGAGGAACACGTTTGGTGCAGGTAGCTCGGTGGGCAGCTGCAGGACAAGCTGCAGATTGAGCTCTGGCTGAGGCTGTGCACTGGTGCCAACCCTTTGCATAACAAAGGGCCCAGGGACCTGTGGTGCCGGGTACGAGCCGATGACCCCAGGCTTTTGCACACTTTAGACTGTGAGGATATAAAACCTCAGGGTTTTTCCTTCTCTCCTCTTCGGAGGCACCCAACTCAATCTGTTGTTCTGCTGTTGCAACACGGTTACATTATTTTAAAAATCCAGCTGTTTGAGACTCTGGTACGGGAGCCTGTAATGCCAGGCTGTGAGACTGCGGGATGTGCAAGGAGTCAAGGAGGGCACCCGCTGGGAAGGGGCCTCGGTCCCAGCACTGACAGCCTCGGCTGGTGCAACTGTGACTGCCAGAGTGGCTCCGGGTGGTAGAACAGGAAAGTTCCCTTAACATTCACACTTACAAATCATCCAACGCTACTTTTTACAACTAGTTTAAATACAGCCAGATGGAGAGGCTGCACAGCAAAACCATACATGGCAAAGTGCCCCTCATGAGGCATTAAAGACTTACTGCTGTGGCAGAGATTACTGATATCACAAGCAAAATCAGACTGACATCAGGTAGCACAAAAGGGGTCGTGAATAGAAGGATCACCTGTGACAATGAAATATCTTGCTGAAAAATCAGATTAACTTCCTACAAAAGAAAATGCAAAAGCTGAACCCCCAATATTGCATCACCTACTCTAGTCCAAAAGTATTCCAAGCAAATCCAATATAGCCAAAATGTAATACTAAACACTTTCAAACCTCTCACATAAAAACCTGGAAGTTCGACTTCATTGTGCTATTGGCTACCTAATTAGGATTTTTTCAAACATTTCTATCCTTTCATTTCAAGCAAAAGGAACTAAATCCACTCAATTAAATGACTTTATTTTTCTATTCAGACCACTCTGAGGACAACAGGAATTATGTTGTACCAGCCTAGCTTGAAACATTTAACAATAAACATTCCCACACTGACACCTTCTATTAGTATAGAATATTTATTAACATTTTGTCTTTTGTTCTACACATCTTCTACATGGCAGCTGGGCATGCAAGCTGCAAGGCATTAAGCATTTATGATGTGTTTGTGTACCTGCAAAAGGTCATCCAAATACAAACTTACTTTCTCCTTTGATCATATAAAGGAAAGAGTAACCCCAACTGCCAGGTAAAAGACAGCTGGAGTCAGAGCTGGTACGAAGCAGCTACACATTTCCATGGCATGTGTTGTAAGGATTGACCTTAAGCATTTTTGTTTCCATTTCATATATCTAAAAAATCTATCATCGCTGTGGCTGCAACCTGCCTGCTATCTGAAAAAAAGCCTAGTTTCTCTCCTATTCGTAGTAAACCAAGTAGGTAGTACCACACTGTACATAAAAACCGTACAGCATCTCAGCAAGCTTCAGCCAGCAGGACAAAAAAAAGTAACATTTGAACTAAGGTGAAGTTTTGACTCCTTAACTGTACCTCAAAACAAAACCCACAAAAACAACAACAATAAAAACAACCCCACACTAAATACTGTCTAACTGTACTGAAAAGCGACCTGACAAAAGAAAATATTCAGTGCTTCACGTATCACCACTCCAGTCCCCTTGTACACTCACACCATCGCTCTAGCAAGGAACACAGTTCACAGTTCCACTCTACAGTTGTCCTTGAAGGGCTCATCACCCACAACCCTTGGCCAAAGGTTTGTTTTCCCAGTGGACCACGTGCAATCCACAAAGCCTTTGTATCTAAGGACTTTCTGAATGGAGGCTGGCGACTTCTTAAGGCTAACCTGGGACTAGAGCAGGCATTAGCCCAGGGACCACTGTGGGTATGCAGAAGCCAAGAGCTGCCAGTGTGACCAGAAAGCCCCCGGCAGAGCTGTAACCAAAGCAAGCGCAGCCAGATCCAGTCCCTCCTTCCCTCGTGCTCATCCCTGCAGCAACAGCTCAGCTCAGGGGATCCCAAAGCCAAGATCTCTAAATACCAGATTTTACTAAAACAAAAGAGGATAACAGCTTTTTAAACCAATGAGGTCTGCCACCTGAGTAAAACTACAGTATTTGAAAACAAATTACCCTAATTGCTGTGTCCTTAGAAGAAAGGTTCTTCCCTCTGGTCTCACTCAAATGCAGCAGCTTTTCAGTGTTTTCTTACATTATGACAAACTCCGCATGTTCCAAATGTGCATTATGCCAAAATTATCTTAGGTCTGGACATTCTTTAGATACTTTAAGTTGGCTAATTAAGACTTTCCTAGTCAGTGAGAAAGAACACTTAATCAACGAAACAAACAGTTAGCATCCCTTAATCAAGAGCATCCTGGAACTAATAAACTATAAGGATGTAGTAAATCAACATGTCATTGCGTGTCAATGTATACATTGCCAACTTGACAAAAAACTCAAGGGCATGTATCCCTTAGCTAAACTACCTTCATTATAATATTGTTTTTTTAAAAAATCACATCTGTAGGTCAAAAAGACCCCTGCCCAGGTGAAGACCCTTCCCTTGGGCAGGGACAGAAATTAGCTGTGATTACATAACTTGTATGGAAACTATTAACCAATCATAATAGAGGGGCTATACTTGAAAAGTTACTAACTCTGAGCTTCTGTGTATAAATAACTGTGCGGAAAGTCCTGCTGGTGTGCTTGGTTTGTGGGAAACCACCAGCTGCTCAGGCTTGTGTAAATCTGAAATAAATAATTAAAGTCTCTCTCAAGTGTGTAATTCTTGGCTTGTTGCATACCAGGTAACAAATCCGATTTTACAGACAACACATTTCTCCTAGATTCTCAGAAAATAAATAAATAAATAAATATTTTCCTTTCCCCTCTCTCAAGGCCCAGCTACGTGTCTGCTCCCCGCAGACGCCCTCAGTCTCAGGCAGTCTCCACCTCGCCTGCCCCACTACCACGAGCTCTGGCAGCAGCCATGAGGGCAGCACTGCCAGCCTCCTCCCTTCATGAAGACACTGCCTGGAGCAAAGAAAGCACACAGGCATCATTGCAAAACCACAAACAAATACCAAAAAACCAGACACATCACCCAGACTATCGCCAACCACACAAATGAACATAAATAACATGTTGTGAGCATCTACCTGTCTTACTAACTAGGAGAGTAACATCCTTAACGAGCAGCCCAAAGTCAGCAGACAGTTTTCAGAAAGTTGCATTTAGTGTAAGTTTGAGACATTCTGGTTCTTTGTCTGTGTCAGAGGGTCATAAAACAATCAAATAGAATAACTCAGCATGTTGGAGAAGACTCCTGGGGGACCCACACATCCTGCTCCTGGCTGCCCATAACATTTCTGCACTGTCCAAATTCGGTTTTAAAGCGTTTCAAAGTGTCAGCCATTCTCCTTCAATTGCCAGCGTGGTCCAATTAATGTGTTTCAACAGCTGGTTATGAGCAGCATCTTAATGCTTCAGAGAGACAACAATTGTCAGCCTAGTGTACATAAAACACCTGCTCTCAGCAGGGAGCCACAGGATGGAAGGTAACTCCGAGTAGTAACTCCTCTTTTGCAATGTTGAAATCAATGGAAGATTTATGTAACAGTTCTCCTTCACTTTACTCTTTTGCATATTTTAACCCCAAGAATAGAAGCAGGTGAGCACAATTCTATTTATATTTGCATCTGTAAAGACCTTTTGAGAAGGAAAAAAAACGTGTACATGCCTCACGTATTTCACATCACCTCATTCAGAGGGATGGAAGTAAGGCTGGATCTTTATATTCTCTTTAGAGCTTTCCAGTTTAGCAATTCAATATATAAATATTCATAAAGATGTGCCCTTTACCCTAAAAGAAAAAGGTTAATGGATACATTTGCAGAGTTTTTCCTTCCCTTTTTGAATATTGGGCATCTTGGAAACCAATATGCGTATACCCATCTAGCAGAGAATAATCTAAAACATAGCAGGGAGTAAATCCAATTTTTCAGGTTTACAACTAGGGTCAGAAGTCACTTGCAGAGGCTTCTTCTCATCAGCTAGGTTTCAGTGAATAATTTAACTAGCTTATTACCCCTTTGTGTTTTTAATTAAACATATAATGGCCTGGTAGCCTTCCAACTGTAGTTTGTGAACATACAGCTTTCTATCTGCTCCTCAGCAGTCTCAGGAGCTGCTCATGGTGTCACTTGCAGGGAAGTATTCAACAGTGGACTTGAGTCCCACGCCTGTTTTACCTCCCCACCTAAAACTGACTTGCAAGGAATTCAAGTCTTTCACTATGAGCCTAACACATTCATCAGAATCTCCCTGAATATTTATATCAACACAGCTTGCTGCCACATAGTGAATGGCCAGATTTTCCACCCGATAAATCTGTTTCACCACAGAAGTACAGTCAGTTTATAGGTTTCCAAATATTTTGTGTGGCATTAATATTCTGATGTTCAGGTCCTAGCCGTAAGTTATAAGCATATTAAAAAAAAAGGGGGGGGGGAGGGAGAAATTTAGGAAAAAAAAAGTTTTTAATGCTCCCTGTAAGAAAATCTTGGAAATATTCATCTTATGACTCATTCCTTCATTCTATCATGGTGAGATCTCCCATTTTGAAACGCTCTTCAGAAAGAATGACACATGGGTACCCGAACATCATTTACATCTTTCTCCAGATACTGATCTTGGCCAGTGGTGGAAAAGAACCATCAGTGTACCTCAAACCCAGAGATTAAACTGACTCCATCTAATTTACGTTCTTGGGTTCTGGACCATGCAAGGCCAGAGCAGGTAAGGAGCAGGCAGACAACTTCAGATAAAACTGTATTAAATCACTCCTGAAATAAGGATTCATTGTGGGTGGGATTTTAAATATTTTGATGGCCTTTTATAAGTGTTTTGGTTGTCTAGAGAGTCAAGGGTTGTGAGTAAAATGGCTCACCAAGTTTATCTAGGAAGAACTGGCTAGCATAATTCTCCAACCAAGAAAATAGTGTCCACCTTCTGCATCCCCAAATAGCACGTTTGTCCATCCTATATTACATTTTATTATCTATAATTTAGGAAAGAATATACAATCTTCAGATTTACCACTGTATTGCAGATAACTATATACACAGTCTGCACAAACTATCAGACTGTCCAATTAGACTTTATCTGTGTTAATTAGGCTTTCCATTTCGAAGATTTACTTTAATACATTTGAATCATGCAAACAAAGTCTTTATCATCATTAAAATGATTCAACAAAATATTAACAAAGATGCATTGTCATCATTCTAGTATAAATCCTGTCCATCCAATGATCATATAAATTAACAGCAAATCTCTAATTGCTATGAAATACCCATTTAGAATAACAAAATAGTATGTCTAAATTACTGACTTCAAGAAAAACTGTATTAATTTTATTTTAATATCTTCAGTTTAAGAGTTCCATTCTCTTGGAAAATAAAATCCTGCTAAAACTTACTAGAGAAATGAAATTTAAACCAAGCATTCCATGTATTACTACCTTAGGACAATCATCTCCACTACATCAAAAGGTAGAATATATACACACACCTTTTCATTGATCAGAATAACACCTATTTCTCATCTACTAAATCTGTGCACAACAAAAAAAAGACATTTTTCCTAGAGGTATGAACTCTGGTACCAACAGCTAACACAGCTTCTTTTTTTCTGTTGTTTTTTACCTCTTGCATGTTCTGAAGGCTTGAACTTTTAACTTGGCCACTTTTGGTAGGCTGGTAAGTTAAAAAAAGCATGCCCTTAACTATAATATCTCCTATTTTGTGCAAAGAGAAGAAATTGGTTTTTCCATAGTCAAAATCTATGCTCTTAATTAATAAATGCACCCCTATACTTGTTCCTATAGATCTGAATCATGATGAAACGAAGATGCTCCTTATTATTCCCTTTGCATTGTCTGTTTTCATAGACACAGGGGAAACTGAAAAAGCTTGACCAAAAAAATGGATGCCACCAGAACAGAACTGTAATAATTATCAAAATCTTAGTAGGAGCAACAATTCATCAAAGGCTTCCCTGTGACGTGGGTCTGCACCCATTTCAGTTCACATGCAAAGCTATAGAGTGACTGGAGCTATTAGAGAAACAGCAGAAAATATAAAATTGAATTGCTATTACTGCTATTACATTGATCTAACATAAGCAGGGTCCTCTTCAGTAGTGCCCCAAATCGTTGTTCTCTACTTCTCATCCATGTTAAAAGGTATTTTCTCCATTGCCATCCACTTTATTAATTTCTGTCATCATAGATCTAGCAGTCAGAAAGCAGTGTCCTTCCCAAGGCCTGCAGAGCACCTTGAGAAACAAACAATGACTTTAAGCAATCCACAATGAGTCCAAAAAAGAAGGATACCCAAGTAATCCATCTGACACTCAAAGTAACAGCAGTCACCAGACATGCCTGTTTGCACTCCTCCATGGAACTACACAGACTGAAACTTTCTCGGTTACTACACAGAGCTGTAAAGGTTTAACTGAGACTAGCATGCAATCCTCCAACTGTATATATTTTTAAGCAGATGTCCTAATTTTAAATATTATAGATAACCTCAGTGCCAGAGAGGACAACAGCAGCGTGTTTTGTTCAGCCAAGATTGCTCCTGCATAGCATCTCTCTCTACAGGCCTCTGCCTGTCAAGACAAAGGACTTGAGGAGCTGCATTCAGTAGATGCCATATCTACAAATCCGTGTGCCTCGCATTGTATAATCATCCCTGCCTGTCAAGCTTGACCTTGGATTTTGCTAAGTGCAGGCATGTGACAGCATTTTTCTCTTCAGTGGCCGTCCTCAATGTCCTCTTTCTCAAATAAATAATAAACAAACCCTTAACGTGGCAAACTGATCCTGTTAGCCATGACTTCAGAGAGCGACAATGGTCTGGAAAAGCTTGGAGGAGTTGAAAAGTAATGCAAAAGGAGTGATAGAGTAAGAGAAGGAAAGTGGGAAGAGGTGGAGGGAGGGATCCCTCTACAATCTAAAACAACATTCTAGTCTGAGTCAACAGCCTGAAAAATGCAAGAAGGAATAAAGTAAAGGAAAGACCAGTAAGAAAGGAGAGGTGACAGAAAGGTATGGTGACAGAACAAAGTTACAAATGAGTCCTCCCTGTAAACAGCCTTGTCTGAACACCTCTGCTCTTGCACTGGCAAAAGGCATCACTGACGATCTGGTCGTAATGAAAGCACTGCCTTCTCCTTCATAGACTTTCTCAACAAAAGGGAAGAAATTGGGCTAACAGTTGACTATTATGGACATGATACATTAATACAAATACCAATAGGACCTTTTTTTTTAATCAAAGTGCTGCAGAATGATTGGTATTAGATTTTAAATGGAAGCAACCAAAGGATGTCCTCTTGTATTACAAGAGCAAAGACTAGAACTGGTCTTTTATGTGTCAGACTAGACTCATAATTTCTTCAAGACCTAAGAAACTATTTTAAAAGCCTTCACAAAGTTACAAATAGGAGACTATTTGATGCAACACACACTTTGAAACATCAAAGCATCATTGGAATTGTATTATGGACTATAATACAAAATATACATTCTTTTAACAAACTGCCATCTGCCACTATAACAGCTAATCAGAGACCATTTCCTTTCTCGTACGCTGACAACCAGAAAAAAAAGGGAAAAAAGACATGTACATTAAAATAGGAATATGATGTATTTATGTAGGGAAGAAACACAGTATCCTACGGTAGCACAAATAGCTTAATTGCTTAATAGCTTAGTTGCTGAATCTCAAAGAAAACATATTCTTTTACAGTGTTATAAAACATAGTGAAGCAAGAAACATTCAAGTTAAACTTTTACGAGAAAGCAAACTCCAAAGCACATACGATAAACTGGTCAGGAATATTGCATTACAGGGTTTGTAACTTCCAAAGTGCATTGCATCTATACTACATTGGCTTTGATCTCTCTGCTTAAGTTATTTTACAGACCAGGATACATAAATAATGGACTCCTCTTATAACAAAAAAAAAAAAAAAAAAACCACAACTAGAAAAAAGTAGGAAACTATGAAGAAAAATTAACATGTAAATTAGAGCCTTACACCTACCATTTCAACACATTGTCCAAACAGACCACTGAGCACTCAGCATCTTTTATGTTGCTAATGCTACAAGAGACAAACAAATTCCTCTTACCTGTGCTCTAACTCTCGGATGGACAATATAACTCCAGAAGTCGATGCCTTTTGTTGCAGAGTGGCCAGAAACGTGAACTCACTTTTATTCCGGAAGAGCTGAATTAACTTCTCACTCACATGGGGTGCTGCGTGGATTTCTCTTTCTACGTCTAAGAATTTTATTTGTAAAAGAAAAAAAGAAAAGGAAATAACAGTCCAGTAAAAATGCTAAGTCAGAAAGATTCAGATTACATTTTTCATTTTCACATCAATATTTTTCATTTTTGAGAGTCATCCACCATGCTCCACCACTGCATTTTTTCAATGAAAAAACACAAATGCTGTCTCTGTCAGCATGCCCACTTGTCACTCTGACAAGTTCACAACTGGTCAGCTACTGATTTTCTGATGGATTTTTTGACGGGATGCTGAGCCATTTGTGTCTGCTGCGAGCAGATTAAGTTGCTGTAAATAAGGTGTGCTGCAGTCAGATAAATAGGCTCCTAAATTCTGAGAAATCTCAGGCACTGCCTCTCCCAATACAATTCACCAAGCTCCAATTTCAGTTTTTACCACTGACTCGGTTACCAGCTCTCCACCGTACATCACAGGAAACCTGTCCTTGCACAGCGTAAGGCAGAGATGTATTATTGCTAATAATGCTATATGGCTGTGCTCCTGCCTGAGAAATAAATACAAGACACGCTTGCAATCCGCTGCCGTCTCAGGGATTTCTCAGTTTAAACAAGCAAAGTATGACAGCTCATACAATATTTATTAAACTGCAGCCTGACCAGGCAGATCCAGAGTCATTTCAGTCTCGCTAATCCTGCTGATGTCCAAGCAGCACCATGCCTTCTCATACTTGATCTTGTAAGATTCACATGCATGTCTCCCACCACATCCATTTTTAACTCATCCTTTTATTCACCACAGACAATCACTATGAAAGACAATTAACAACAAAAGAGAGAAATCATGGCATTTCACCTTCCCGCCCATTGCCATGTCTCTCATGCTGGGCCTTTGTCACACATTTGCAAGACGTGAGCCACTTGCGGTTCCTGGATGTCACAACCAATTAGAAATCGGGTGTGCTTCCTTTCCAAAGGTTTCACTTTGAAGCCGAAACTGCAGGCACAAATTCTCAGCTGGTAGAAAACCAGATAACGCTACTGAATGCTGAGAATCCAGCCCAGCATGCATGATGCAACACAAAGGAGTGATGACATTTACAATTCAGAATTCCACTGCAGGGGGAAAAAAACCAAAACAAACAAAAACCCCAACACTTTGAAAGCCCCCATTGTGTCATTAAATGAGGCTTTGCAGATAGAAAGAAGAGAGACTGGCTTGGAAAACAACCTAAAACCTCAGACACACAACTACTGAGGGAATGCCATGGACTGAAATCAAACTCCAAGGAAAAAGTATTCAAGCATGTTTTGTAATTGGGTGTCTCAATTGTTCTTGTGCAGCTTAAAGCCCTCCAAACGAGCTTACACACCCAGACTCTTAAACACTTGCACTCTGAAAGGCTCACCTCCAGAAAGAACTACAGATTAGACATCAAAAATCACTAGTTATCATTTAAAAATCTTTGCCAGAGGTCCAAATTCCCCTGATAAATATAGTGCTGACTTTACAGCAACAAACTATTTATCTGTCCAATGCCACTTTTATCATAGCAGAGGATAAAGCTTCAAAAACAGAAGTCATCTCCATTGCCATCATATAGTGGAATAAAAGAATAAACAATCCTGCAGAGAAGACCAGATTTTGTCTTTATCTATTAGCTTTTGTTGTCTGTATCATTATCTTCACCTAGCAGGTGTTATTACTGGTCATAAATACCATGTAGTTTCTTTTCAAAAGCTGATTCAAAAGATACAAAACTATGTATCCCGTACACCCATAAATTCTCCAATATCCAGTTTGCTACCTACAGAAACAGACAATCCACTGGTACTAAGTTCCAAGGCACAAGTAAGACTCAGAGGTAAAATGTCCAAGAGCCGACAGATGAAGATAATTATCACTTTTTAAAGGTTAAAAACCTTCATGTCTTACAAATCACCTTCTTTTTTCTAAGAGGTGTCACAATTACCAGAAATAAAATATGACTTAGCAAAGCTTTCAAAAATTCTTTCACATGAAAGCACAGGCAGTGCTGTCAGTGGAACATACATGTTTAAGCTTCAGTCAAGCCTTGCAAAGTACATTTTCTCATTATAGGAAGGCTCGGATATAAAGTCACATCCCACCACCTATCCATCAAGTTTTATACAAAAACGTAGGACTCCTTTAAATATTTTGCTACACTCTACCACCTATTCATTGTCATGAGTATACCAAGACCACATGCAATGCTGATATTCATTCTCTGTTGATTAAAAACAGTAAGATCCGAAGTTCTGAAATTCCAGAGTCTCGGGTTCAAACTACTAGGTGACAAACAGTGTTTACATACTGCTTTGCAACACTGTGTTAATGTAATTGGCACAAAGGAAGTTACGTAACAAGGCTTTTAGAAATTAACACACTTCTAAGCACAGTGCTGTGTATTTGGGGAGCAAGTTCCAGTGCCTTGGAACACCCCTACCGCAAGCCAGGTAAAAAATTCCTTTGCAGATGCAAAAATGTCTTCAGAAAGGCTGCTTTTCACAGCCCAATCTTAATAACTAAAAGGGGACTTTCCCACCAAATCCCGGGGGAGATGGCAAATGCAACTGGACTTGCAAGCTGAGAAGCCCGGCAAGGCTGGCGAGGATCCAGAGGGCACACAGCCCACGATTTTGGAGCTGACACTGGTGGGGTGCCGAGCACAACCTGGGGGGTTTGCAACCTGGAACCCAAATGCTGTGGAGGGGAGACTTTGAGGCCAACGCTGCATTGACCAGCTCCTGTCCCCATGGGACAGCCCCCCGTGCCTCTCTGGCAGCGTCCCTCCTCACACACACACCCTCCCTGGGAACATCGTGCTTGTGTTTTGCTTGGTTTCTGCAGAAAATACCATACAGATGAACTGGGAGTACAATCCATTTACAATAAGAGCTTTCTATTTTCAGGTTGATTTTCACACTTAAAAAAAAAAAAAAAGAACAGGAAAATTGAGAATACATACACCCCCTCACCACAGGTGCCTAAAAGGCAAAATACTTTTTATGCTCTCTATAAAAATAACTGTCTGCTTGTAATGAAATGTCATATTTCCTACATAATATAGAACAATATAGGTTTATACAGCAATCTTCAGTGAAACATCGCTTCATGCTTGAATGATAATGCAATCTCAGCAAAATAAATAAACAAACGAGATGACTTTCATATGCCCTTCTATGTGATTATATTTTCTTAATTTGAAATACTGACTGTCTGGAGGGTTTTTTAAAATGTACCACAGTGTTTCTAAAATTAAACAAGGAAAGAAAGCAAGCATACACACTTATTTGAAAGTCCAAGAGATGTAAATCAGCTCAAAGCATCAAGTAAAAGCAACTTTCTACCTTCTGCAAAACAGAAAAGCACAAGACACACCTATGTCAGCGAGACCATATTTGTTGCTTGATTTTAATTTTTTTTTTTTTTTTTTAAGCTGCGAGTCCAAGGAAGAAGTGCCAACCACAATCCACAAAGGTGCAGTTTGCCACGACAGACACCCACATCCATTTAGTTGCTACCATCTCCTGCCTGGCACCATCTTCCCCACTCCCAGGGATGCCTCCTTGCCTTCTCCTGGATCCTTGCCCCATGTGAGCCCATTCACCAGCACAGCCCTACCAAACCACAGAGAGCTACAAGAGGAGGCAGCACCCAGGGCTACACTGAAAGAGAGGCGCAGCATCTGCAGCACTCTGCAGGCGCAGACTCTGGCTGCAGAGAATGTGCAGAGAAGCCACAGCACCCTGCCCAGCTGCAGCAAGCTCTTACACCCTCAGCCACATGGAGAAATTTCACCCGCGACTGTGACTACTCACAATACTCACTAGCAGCACCTTCAAAATAAGTCTCAAGCTTTTATTTTAGCATAGGTGTGTTTTCATTTCATTATAAAACCAGCCCAAATGAATGGCAATGCTGCTCTGGGACCAATGATGTCAGGCCTAGCTTTTCCTCATACATATGAAATGTGCAGGTGTTTCGGTACACACTAACCCTAAATGACAAATGGAATTAGGTACAATAACTCAGGATTGGCATCAGCCCTTACCCAACCTGATTTAGGCACTCAAGTCACATTTTTCCATGTGGATTCAATCCATCACCAGCTCTAGCAACCAAAAATTAAAACCTCAGGCTTCTGCCATTTGTAACCCCTCACATATTAGAGGCCCCATATAAGAGAAAGGGAGAAGTTGGCATCAGCTCCCTTAGAAAGAGTGTAAGAAAATTACCACCACACAGAAGCAGACAAAATGAGTTAGAGAAGGAACAGGATAATGCCAGGAGAGAAAGCAAAGGTCTTGCCAAGCTTTCTTTGACAGTGACAACAATCCATGGTACAAAGGCAAATACATGACCATTTGGGATGGAATTTCAAGTTATGAAAAATGTGCACCACTTGTCAAAAGCTGAATCCAAACCCACCTAGGAAATAATTTTTCTTTAATAGATACCTCCATTAGAGGAAAAATACTAAAATTCCATTCAGAATCAACCCATTTTCTACAGCAATAGGTACATTTTATCATTCACTAGCCTGCTTAAATACCTTTTACTTCCCTTGGCAGAGAACATACCACAGAACACACTGCTTTATTGGTAACTTCAATCATTTTAAAGCTATTTGCTTCAATATGCTTTCAGAAGAACCTTTGAACAGTCACTCTGGATAAGCAAGTAGAAATTAATCCTGCAAAAACAGAGAATCTGGATTTAAGCTACAGCAATTAAAGAATTTAATATTACAGCTTATTGGCTTTTATCTTGCTATGGGCAAAATTCAATAAAACTGAAATCTGTATTTAAAAAATAAAACAAAAAATCACCCCAGTGCTCCACTTTTTAAAAAATCATCAGTTTTTCAAAAGTGAAACCAAGATTAGAAGGAGGATCCAAAACTAGCAATTCTCAGTGTAGGCAGTTCCTAACAATTGCTGAGGATGAAAACACAACAGCATCACAAACCATTCTTGTTCACTGAAGGCAGGTGCTTCCCCAAAGCCTCTGAGTCCGAGTGGGATCCAGTGCACTTTTCTGCACATTGGTCTCACAAAACATCTCTCAAATATATAACATAATTTTAAAAAAACAAACAAAACAAAGAAAAAAAACACACCACCAAAACCAACCCACAAGCCAAAACACTGGTGGAGAGACACCCACTCCCACTCCCTTCCACTCTTCTAAAAGCATTCCTCAGTCTACACAAGACACAAACAAATCCAAAAGTCTCCAGAAGGGTGCTAACACTAACCATGGGAATCTTCTCCAAAAACAATCATTTCACTGCCAAGCAGGGAAATGCTTCAGGTATTTGTCCCTTCCTACCTAGCAAGGGCAAAATGTAGATACCTGCAGATCTTTTATTTTAAGCTGTGGGATAACATCCACACAGATTTTTCTTTATATGCAACAAAAATAGAAAATTTTACAACACTGTTGCAGGAAGAGGCACAGAGCCATGTACATCACTCAGAGCACTTTGGGAGCTCAATTCAGCCATCAGCACTGAGGCTCCAGACAGCCCACACCAAGCTGCAGAGACTCACTCGCCTGCACTGCTTCCACGCCAGGCTAAATGATGGGGTTGTTTAGCAAGCTGAGGGGTACTGCCAAGGGAAAATAAATGTAAATTTATGTTAAGAAGCCCAGCAGGCACTTTGTGGCTCTCTGGGGCCCCTGCACTGGAACAGTGGGGACCAGGACCACCTGCTCTACCTGCCAGCAACCCAGAGAGAGGGGTCAAAACACCATACCCTTCTCTGGAAAACTATGCTACCAGGGAGGACCAAAGAGGGCATGATGTATTCTCACAAGCACATCTCTGCTTATATGTATTCTCACCAGCATGAAAAGACATTGTAAATGTTTTTGCCTTGCTAGTTCCACTCAGAGTTAGTAATAAACAGTAGGAAATCATGTTCAACAGCACAGCTTTCTAAATTATGATTATTCATTGTAAATCCCTTTTTACATGTTGCTTCAAACAGTGTTTCTGAAGAATAAGATCCGTCTGCACTGAAATGCTTAGTGATTTTAATATGCAAGCCTCCTACAGAGATGATGTCTCATTTTAATTATTGTTTCGGTTTAATGGGTTTTCATTAAATTAGAGGATGGAGCAATTACCAGGGTGAACAGCTAATGTCACAAAGGTAAGTTCCCATGACTATACAGCAAAAGCAGTTCTGCTAGAGAAGGTGAAAAAATAGTGTAATTCAGTGTAAACTCTGCTTTTGCATGATGCAAAACTACTCTGGCTATACGTGCTCATATATTTCTGTCATTGAGATAAACACATTTGTAAACTAGTTTACAAATAGGTCTCTCCTAACAAAATTAATCTAGCATTTAAAACTATATATATATATATATATATGTAAAAAAATAAAAATCCTTTCAGGAAGCCATTGCAAACTCAACCCTAAAACTCAGATGCCAGGGGCAGGAGAATTTTGAGTCACTAAATAAATCAAACCAAAAATACTTATCAAATCACAGTTTGTCCTCGACCACTAATTTAGCTGATTTAACGGCTTAGTGTCAGACTCTTCACTTCTTGAAAATTGCCTTGACTTGAGCACCAGCTAGAATGACCACACTCATGCTAATTAAGTAGTTGTCAGAGAGTCTTAAGTCCTTTGTTTGCTTTATCAGCGTTTCAAACTGAACCATGGAAATTGAGTACTCTGGAACAAACAGAGCAGCAGATAGTGCACAAGACTTGGAAATGACCACATGCCAAGACAGAAGGCAGCCACCTCTGCTTCGCCAGCCCCAGCCAGCAAAAGGTGCCTTAAGTGGCAGAGAACCCACGGTGGCAGAAAGCTGTAGCAAAGCCTGCATCGTATGGGTTTCCTACCTCCAGTGCCATTGTCTTTTCCACCCACATGGACAGAACGACCCAGGAACGTGCTGGAGCCATCTCTCCAGCAGAAGATGATACTGGCTGCCTGCACAGTGCTGCGACTGACTCTGCCATCAAACCATTTGGCTGTTAAGGAGCAAAATCAGAAACCTGCAGGCTTTGGAGCAGGTTTCCTGCTGAGAACAACAGAGATCACCTCGCTGAGGCTACACATCACCTGTTACTCAAGGCAGACACTTGAACTTGTTTCAAATATTTTAAGTGGCTGCTGAGCTCATCTTCAAAAGTAGGCTCTGTTCTTTCCTCAAGGGATTCATGCCGAAATCAAGACTATTTACAAATGGTTGATCCTTAAATTAAATGCCTCGTTGAAATGCTCCAGAAGTTCACTGTCACTAAAAGCACATAATCTGCACTTAAATCACGTGAGTTAATCAAATTACATGTGTCAGTTAATTAGTTCAGGAGTCACTGATTATATCTATCATCTTTTCCACTGTTTACCTACATTGGATAAGGTATCACATCACTGTGCCTATAAAGATTGCTATTTACAAATTTGGAAAATAACAGCATTTTAACAAAAAGAACATGGACTTACACCAGCAACACTGTCATGTCTGAACTGAGCCAGTGGCAACGTTGGGAAAATACAGTAATTGCCAGGAATCATTCCCAGCGTGCTATCCATTTTGCAGGAGTACTGTCCACTTCAGGGATCTATTTCAAGAGTATATTAATGTCACACACAATAATGAGCTACTAAAAAATACAGATTCATGCAAAAGCAAGTTAAATAGTTTTTTTCTCCCAGTCTACAAAACATTTTCAAGTATGCTTGAAGTCACACACACAAAAAAACTAGAGATTGTTTTTAAAAAATGATAATATATCCTGAACGTGACAAGAGATGTTTTGCATTTGTTAGAAGGAAACTCAAGGTGGTACCAGAAGGTGAGGAGCCCCTAGAACCAAAAATCAGACAAAGAAGACAAGTTTTGCAAATAACTACTAATTGTTTGGCCTTATTTCCTCCCACTGTAACTCTTAGTGTGCCATCAAACCTTTGTAATCTAGAAATAAAATATAAACATTTTCAATAGAGCATGAAGAGAGACTGATCCACTTACATTTTTCAACAATATGCATTAATTCTGATTTCTCATTTAGCACTCTTCTTTCTTCCACGTGATAATAAATACTGCTCATATTTTATGGCAACAGTACTAAAAATAAATTAAACACAAGTACTTCTGAAGTGCCTTGCAATTCCTAAGTTTAATATGAATATAACAGTCAACAAGAAACCCATTTCAAAAAAATTTTAAGTACCAGATTCCACTGAAGCAGGAGAGAAGTGGAATGCCTCAATTATTTTGACTTTGTTGAAAATCCCAGTGTAACTTCAGTGAGGACACACAGAAATTAGAATTTGCCTCCCTAGTGAAAACCTGCATTCTTAAAAGTGTAAATCAAAATACTGCTTTAAATAGTTCACTAACAGGGAACTTTCAGCAAAACAGAAATCTCTGGCTTGGTTTCTTCTCTGCAGAGGGAGGTTACTATGCCTAATGCAGCTAAGAGACCTGGTTACACCTACACAAAGGTCTCATTTCCAGTCATTTTAGCACATAAATAATCCAACTAAAGGCAATGAAGTTATCCATAAAGTTCAAAGCATATGCTGAAGTGCTTTCTTGGTTCAAAAACTCCCATGACTAAATAGTTTCTTAATTACTTTTAAAGCATAGTTCATGTATTGCTAAAATGTTAGGGTTCGGGGGTTTTTTTAATTCTCTATATAAGATTTATATAAGCATTGAACAACACCTGTTTCATGAACTAATTCTGCCTTTTGTTTTCTTTCCCTGAGGAAAATAATCACTTCCATGTGATTGCTAAAGCAAATGAAATCCTGGGTGTCTGTTTTATTTATTAACTGCATGATAATAGCATGAGACATAATATATTTGTCAGAGCCCTTCTCTACTGAAGTATAATTTCTGCTGTCAGCCTCTTTATGTTTATATTCAATATTCTAGATGTCTTTGTTTCTTGGAATATACATAGACACACATATATATTTTCTCCCAAAGTATAAATGCTATTGGTGAAGTGTTTCACAACACCCACAACAAAGCACCATAAATAGAGCTAAGATACTTAGTCATTCTCCACAAGTTTTACAAGAATTATTTGAGAGATTTAATAATTTCTTTAAAAAATGTCACAATAATAACTGTTTTATCTTTTTACACCATAATTATGATTTGGAGCATTGCTTTTCTTATTTCACCCAAGCATGCCACAACTCATGAATAAAATATGACAACTTTGATAGCATCCATTGCTGTGGGTTCATCCGTAACAGCAAACGTGATTGGAGTACTAAGAGCTCCCTTTTTCTCCATAAGCCTTTGTTTCTGAAAATAAGCTTTTATTTAAATAAGACTGCCACATGTGTCCCCCCCTTTTTGCATTTCTTGCCATTAGCAATAACACCAGCAAAAATGTATACTTTTTTTTTTAATGACTACATTTTGAAGTGATTGGGATGGCACGAAGCTGGATAGGCAGAATATCCCGTTTGAAAGCTGGTGCTCACAAGTCATCAAAAAACACCAAAAGCAGTGCCAGTATCACAGAACAAAAAGCTAAAGCAGAGGACATGACTTAAACACGTGCACAAAGCTATTATGAAAGAGAAACTTTTTTTTTTTCTGGCTTCATAATTAGTTACAATGAAGCAAACATAAATTATTTCCACCATTTCCCGGACAAGATCACTGCAGGGTTCTCCTACCACAACTTGTCAATACATTCCCTTAAAAGGCAGGCCTGGGATAAGTACGATACATGAGGTTTCCAAATTATCAGCATTTACCAAACTATTCTACAAATATCACGTTTTAAAGCTGTGCTATTTCATTTTCCAAACAGCATGATGAACATCTGTAGAGACCTCCACAGTCCAAGAAAATCACACACACACACACACACACACACACACACAAAACCCCACTCTCATCCCACACATCTTGGCTTTGTTATTTTCCCCAGTCTCCAAGAACAGGCTTTAAAATTTCAAAATTATTATTCACAATGAGCCAAAGATGAGAGAGAGAAGCAGAGGCAGATCTGAATGCCATCTGTAGACAATCCATCATAGAAGCAATAAGTATTTAAACTCCAAGATCCAGTTTTATATGTGTTTTGCTCTTAGAACATCTTTGCTATGTTCCAGTTTACAAAAGATTTTTTAAAATTAAAATAATAAAAGCGAGCTACATAACCCAGAACTAAGTTTTACAACACAAAATTATCTGCGTTAGACATGTCTGTTCCCACTGATGCCAAATGAAAAACTCACAGCTTCAGAGGGAGGACTCACCTGAATGAGCAAGGGAACACAGACTTTAAAATATTCCCTGCAGCTGCTGTGATCCTATATTATTTCTCCTATTTACACCAAAGGGCATCCACAGCAAACTCAGCTGTAACTATGTAAGAAATGTTGCCACAAAGGAGGGAGGATGGGGGACAGAAAGACCATAATGAGAGATTTTTAGGAAGCAAAATCAGTTGAGTTACAGTACTTACAGTCCCCAAAACAGTGATTCACTATTTGTGATCCCTGTTGTCAGAACTACAGACTGAACCTTCCTGTTTCAGCAGATATGCAACCTACAACTAAGGATTTCATCCAATGTTACAGTGGACATCAGGTGCCAAAACCAATTTTTATCCACGCCATTAAAAAAACATAAAAATCTAATGTTCTGCACTTTGTATCATTGAATAGGTCACAAAAGGCAAGGCAATCACATGGCATAATGCCATAAAACCAACATGACATGAATACTTCATACCATTTATGTGGTGAAAATGAAAAAATAAGAGAGAAAGTGTCCCCCTTGTGTCATTTATACACCCACACTGCAGGTGGCAGGATTAATCTAAAACTTGGCATAGAAGAAGTAAGTTGAGGTCTCAAGTAGCATCTAATTTTTATTCTTGGTAGATAGTTCAAGACAGCAGGGTTTTTCACTACAGGAAATGGTCCATGCCTGGCTCCTTCATTAGGTTTGGTTTTATCTGTCTTTGTGTACTTTTTTTAAGGTACAAAATCTTTAAAAAACAAAAATAATCATTACATGTGTTTAAACTCATGTAATAGTAATTTCAAATAACACCAATAACACCACTTCCTTTTAGGCAAAAGATATAGCTGTGTTTAGAAGTAATTTAATCAAGTAGGCCAAGTGCAAATATTTTTCTCGAACAGTTATTAACAAGTTTGTACTAAAATTGGTTTAAGAACTAAGAGATCACTCTTGGGGTCAAAATACACCATAATAGGCCATTTTGTTTCATTGCCTGCAGTGAGAACCAAATTCTTGATCATTGCTTTTTCCCCTCCTCTGGCATTTCAAGCAGTTTTAACTCAGCAGTGCCTACTAATGCTCCAATTCTCCTCTCTTTTAACCCAGCATCTGTTCAGCAACCCAGACCTGCAATACCAGGTGCAGGGACTTGCCCTGAGCTTGGGCAGGATTCTTTCCCCAGGAATACTCAGAGGGACTTGACCCAAGGCAGCACTACTCAGGTACTGACTCAGGTACTGAATCTGCTTCAGCCCAGCCTCCCAGGGCTCTGATGAGCACATGGGCCTGTCTGACAAGATGATATAGAGCAATATTCTTATCCCACTTTAATACTTGTTTACTAAACAAGCAGCTAATTACAGTATGATATGACTTAAGAGTATCCATTTGCCAAAATCTTTACATGAAAAAGACAATTTTTGTTCTATTTCTGTTTTAATGAAGCTCCAAGGAACTCAAACTGTTATTCTTTTATCTAAGTTGAGTTACATTCATTGTAAGGACCTAGATACTCACATGGTGTGGAACACACTTACCAGAGATATCAGGGACTAACTCCTGCATTCCCCTCTCAGCCCACTGAAGAGCAGAGAACTTTTGTTTCCCTTCTGCTTATCTCCATGACAGGACTTTGTCAACAGGTTGCCAGAAGCGTTCAAGGCTTTTAGCACACTACAGAAGTACTGAAGTGCTTATCCCCAACTTCCCGTCTGTACTTACCATCGTGGCAAATGAAGACAGACAAGTAGCACAATTATTGTCTCTCAGGAAAGCAAAAATAACTGTCAAGGACAGAGGCAATGTGTGCTCAGAATTCTTTCCCGATCATTACAGACATGATGGGAAATCCAGAACATGTCAAGTAACAGAGGGCAGCATGACAGCACTCAGGATGGGTTGCGGGGGGGAACGTAGAAATTGGTCACTGTTGTTTAATGTGACTAGGTTTCTATTTTAATCTATACTTACTTGGAAGCAGGGTGCAGGGATGTTTTAAACAAGAGAATATGGAATGAGAAACTGTGAAATTATTTACAAGTTATACCTTCATATCAATATGCTGGATAAATTTTACTCCTAGATAAGTTTCTAACATAATTCAAACATTAAACAAGGAACAGCCGAGACAGGATGGGTATATAAGAGTATTTTAAAAACTGCCTCTGGGAACTGACAAAGTTAATAGTAGTTTATGTATCTTCAAAGCCTCAAAGCATTGTTTAATAATTATGTCTCAGGTGATCTTTAATTTTCTCCATTGAAGATGATTCATCTCACTCAACCCCTCCTAGCTCATTGTGTTCAATTCCAGACCATTTCTGTTCTGAAAATGGCTTTGCAAAGGAAAAAAAACCCACTTAGACTAATTATTTCATTGAAAGAAAAAAACCGCATTGTGTATACAAAACATATTAAAACATTAGCTATATTAAAAGATATATATAAAATTTATAAGTTAGGCAGATGTTTGAATTAAAGTATCACAGGCAAACCTTGCTCTACCCTCTGGGGATGAATATTCCAAAACCTTCCTTAATTACAGGATCACACACCTCTTTCTGGAGGGCTCCTGTCTAACAGTCAGAGCACAAAGGGAAGAACAAAGAGTAAAAACTACTTAACAAACAAGGATCTTAAGTTTTGCTTTATTTTTATTGTTCATGGCTCACCTTGAACAGTAAATCTACCATATTCAAATCCTTCTCTGAAGGCAGAGCACACCATGACCAAGCTAATTATTCTAGCACAGTATTCAAACCCTCTACAAATATTAATGAATCCTTCATATCACTGCTGTTAGAGGAAAGGGCATTAGCACCTCAACTTTACAGGTGAACAACTCAACAGAATTAAGGTTCTAAATTGCCAATACAAACCTCCACACTACCCAAGTTGCACCCTCCAAAAACACTTGTTAGATATCAGCACACATCACGGGTACCTTACAGCAACACCAAATCTAAACTTTCTGTGCTGTTCCCTACTAAGCTGCACTAATGCTGCCCCTACCATAAGCAGAGCTTTATCTAATTCTACTCCTCTGGCCCAAGACTGCAGTCTTTGGGTTTCCCACCCAGCCCACAGCCCTGGGCCTCACTCTCCAGACGGCTTCCCCCAACTGCTGTGCACAGCTCTCCTTCCCATGCTCGTTATTCCTGCACCTCTCTCCCTCCCCCTCAGGCCAAAGTTCTTGTATCATCCGTCTCACAACTTCCCTGCCAGGCCATCACCTGCTTCCTTCTTGGTCTCCAACTCCTCTACACAGCTCTCTCTCTCTCTCTCCCCTCCCCACGCCCACCTGGGACCTGTCAGAGTCCATCTCACCCAGTTGCTTCCACCCACTTGCCCAGCACCAGCCTGTATCATTCCTCATTCTCAGGGAAGCCTGTTCATCCCAACTGTGTCACTGTCACTCACGTAACTCACTCCTTGTCCCTAACCCTTCCAGCTTTTTTGCCCTCTCATTTCCAGCTTCTACACAGGTCTGGGGAGGAAGGGTCAAAAGCAGGACAAGCACTCAAGACCCCAAAAAGAGCTCAAGACCTGCTGATGGACACAAGCCCAGAAACCGTCTTCGTCGGAGAAGTCACAGTTTCCTTCATCCTCCTGGGTGCAGTCAGCCCAGCTGCTGGTATCCTATTTAAATTCTTATTTTAGCAGTCCTTCACAGAGCAGCTCTGACAAAGGGCTAACAGCTCTTGGCAACACTCTAGGATGGTGGGCAGCTGTCACAGCTCCTAAGGACCAGCCTGGAGCTTGGAAAACAGGGGAACATCTCAAGGGATGAGTTCAGAGGCCTGGTTAAGATCCCACTCTCTGAGGGATGGGATGGGACGGGCCCTATTTCTCACAACCCCACAAGCCTCCATCACAGGGACAGACACACAATGGCGAGCAGAGGTGCCCATAGCTGCCTTCAGAGACAGCCAGCCCTGAAAGCAGACCAGCTTTGAGTAAAACAACAATTCTGCCATACCCTGGTGAAAGGGGGACTCTTAGAAGGGATATCTCTGGAAAGACAAGGGAAACAGCCAAAATTTAGCACCAAGGAAGTAGCAACACCTGAATGTCACCATATGATGGGGGCAAGAGGCTGACCCACACCTTAGGAGTTGATGCCATGTTTACTGATATACAAAGGCCCCAAATTCACCCATCCCTGTAGGAACCAGAGCATGCCCACACAGCATGACACAGCACAGGCAAAATACCTCACTCTGACCTTTAAAAGATCAAAGCTCACATGTGCAAGGAGATTGCAGTTTCCAGGAAGACAAACCAGTGTGGTGTGGTGCAGGACACCTCTGGGAGGGGAGGTGCTGCTGGTTCTGGCCAGCCACACCTCAGAGAACAGCCCAGCCCCTTGCCTGGGCTGGCAGCACCTCAGGGAAAGTGTATTTTAAAAGGGGGTGGGGGGGTGGGGGGGTGGAATCTTATCCAGCTGGAGGTGAGCAGCTGCACAGGCACATGGACACAATTCCAAGTGTTGGCAGGCAATACCTGGCAAAAAAAAAAAATTATATAAAATAGACATTCCTTTCCAACTGTGGAAGGGTCATCAGCTGCTTTGCCAACCGTCCCAAAGCACACAGAGGAGGGGGGAGCCAGCAGCCTCAGGAACTGTGCCCAGAGGTTGCCCCAAAAACCCCAGCATCCCCACAAGATGGGATGTTCAGATACACCACGCATGGAAAAGATGCTAGAGCTACTCCCTCCTATGACAACTGAAGACAGAACTAAGAATTCCAACCACCCATATCATGCCTTTCTAATTTTTCTGCTACTGTAAGATTTCTGCACTGTAAAAACAATACTGCTGATACTTAATATTTGCTATAAACACAGCAGGAGAGATCTCACAGAGAGCAATTACTCTTGTCTCATTATCTCATGTAAGGAAGGACTGATGCCCAAACTCCAAAATTAAAGGTTATGTCTCCTACTCACTGCAAACCTCCCACCACCCGCCCCAGAAAGAGTAATGACGATTCCTCCCCGAGCTGTTATCTGCTCTCTCTTATGCCATCCCTGACTCTTTCCTGAGCTCTGCAGTTCACACACCTTGCACATTATGCTGCAATAATGGAGTTTAACACTCAAAGTGGATTAAAACCTTGGTCACAGCACACAGGCCACTGAGACCCAGGTGAGAAGTTCACGCACAGATGGACAAAGGCAGCAGCCTATTCACCTGGCCTTGGAATTTACTGAGCTACTGCCCCAAACACATCACCAGGGCACAACAAATGTATCCTGAAGACTGTGCTACTAGGAGCAGAGCCAGCGCTCCTGATCCAAAGGGCGTGTGCCCACTCTGATGACAAGATCAACTATGCAGTTGTTCTACTCACCAATCTCAAAGCACAGCAAAGTCGGCCAGCAATCAAACCTCTTTCAGTTTGGCACTGCAAAACCTGACTTCATGGACTGAGGTTCCTGGAGTGGGATCCAGAAAGACTTTACTCTCTAAGTGAGGAATTAGTCTAAAAAAAGTCAAGATTCATAAAACACTGAAAGAAAACACCAACAGGGAGAGTTGCACTTCATCTGGAAGCTCAAGAGAGTCTTCTGGGAGGCACCTCTACCCGCCTTAGAACTGCAGCTTTGATCTCTCTTTTGGCCTGAAGCAGGACAGTATTTTTGTTTCAGGAACTCAACAAGTTTCACTCTTTTTCTCACAAAAACATTGCCTTTCTCTGTGCTTTAAGATACTTGTTATTCTTTCACCTTTCCTGTTGGAGCCATGACTGTACAGGAAAGAACTCAGCAGTCTGTAGTACAAAGTGGGAATAAGGAGCATAACTGAACTCTGTGCTGCAGGAGCTCCAGGCCAGGTGCTTCTCTTACAAATCCAGTGGTTGTTTAATACTAGTCAAGAAATGGTCAAGGAACAAAGCACTGTGTATCTCTAGACTTTCAACAGTACTTGGTGGTTTCTCTTACTGAGTGCTAAACATAGTATACATAGTAAAAAGACTATTCCTAATTTAAAGGCTAAGTTGAAAAATACTGCCAGATTGCTAGGAAGGGAAACATCAAAGCCTTAATAAACTTTTGGGGGCAGGGGGAAACTGTTTTTAAGTAAAGGCTTTAAGCCTCTGTTAGCTCAAAAGAGATATTGTGAGAAGAATTAAAAAGAAATAAGCATAGCTGACAGGTTGTAAAAGGAATAAAGTTTTACTTCCCCAACAAGAATTGAGCATGTAACAGAAGTTAGACCAGTTAAGGTAATCACATAATTTAACAGCTAGGCTAAAAATTGGGCTCAGTTGACCTAGAAAAAGGATGATCAGTTAAGCACCTCCTCTGGTCTTATTTGTCATGAGAGCTTTCCTCTGCCACTGAACTCAATCAAGATTCTGATAAGTCAGTCAAAACAAGCCCTACTTCCCTGCTATCTCAAACAGAGAACAGGACTGAGCTCCATCAAGGGAGCCACAACTCAGGGTTTCTTAATGTTCTAAATTTACAGTATAATCCTGTTCTGATCCTCTTCATTTTTTCATGTTTGTAAGATACTATTTACAGATATCTTACACACAATGTTTGCAAGATGTTATTGTAATGCCATAGGCAAAAAATTACTATTTTCAATACATTTCTTTGAGGTAGATTTCCTACCCACTCCCAGAACTATTTCCTTGAATTCATTTGCAACCTCATTGGAGGTGAGAAGATATAGGTCAGACACCAGGATCTTGGGTGCCCCAGTCCTCAAGAGTACTCTAGTCAAGAATACCCACTCACCCTCCCTCATCCCTTCATGCTAGAACAACCCATCTGCCCACAGAGACATTTTTCCCCACTCTTGTGTGTACAAACTCATAAAAGACAAATAATTAAGACACCACAATGTTAGGGACCTTAAGAATCAGACTGTTTGCAAAATTGCAATTATGAGTTAGATATCTACATTTCCTCTAATTCACACTGTCAGCACTTACAGAGTTTGGGGTTTTTTTATTTCGTCATCCCCCTTTCACATACAAATAATGGAACTGATCAATCAAAAATCCAGTTGAAATACTCTAATAATCGAAGTCCATACCCAGCAGGACCACTCAGATGACTACACTTAATTACAGGTTTCTATGCTTTTCTGAAGTAGGAACAGATTTGCTTGCCCAAAGGCAACCCACATCTCTCAATTGCCACTTTGATTCTACCATGCTGTCACACAATTTGCAACGGAGCCAAATTTGTTTATTTGCCTATAAAGCTGCTTCACATAGAAATCTGAGTTTTGACTGTTACTACCAATATTATTTTAAAAATCAGAATACTCCACTGAGATAGTCTCGGACTGAAATCACAAACTCTCCAAGGAAAAGAGTCTTTCTACATTTTCTCTAGGATAAAGTAAATCATGACATCACTCCCCAGAAACTCTGTAACAAACAGTATGTCACTTACTGTAAGAGAGCTATCACTGATCAAAAGTCTAATTAAAAATAGTATTTTCCCTTTCTTTTGTGCATGTCTTCATATCACCCTCTCTTCTTCATTTCCTCTTTTTGCCTCTAAATGCAACTGAAAGAATGCTCAAAACTTGTAAAGCTTTCTCTTTCAAATAGTTTAATTCACAGAAAAGGAATCTTGCTTAGGAGGACATTCCATATTTTCACTTACCCTGGACACATAACTCTCCGGGTTGGGGAAAAAATTACCATTTCCCTACCTCAAAGATGTAAACTTGCTGGGACACACAAAAGAACACTCTCAGTTTGAACAGCTCCAGTATAGCCATTTTAGAAAATACATCTTACAAGACAGAAAATGATCCACAGGGAACATTTATGCAAGCTCAGAGCCCTGATGCATTGCTGTCAAAGGCAGCAGGCAAAACTGTCCCTGTGAAAACCACATGCCAAAGAACATACAAACTCTTTATTTCCTAAGCCAAAGAATCCTCAGCAGTGAGAGCCTGATAGGGAAGAGGTCTTCTAACGTGGCTCCATGATCAGCAATCGTCCTGCCAGGTGGAACAGGTCCTCCCCTGCCCAGAGGTTCCAAGGCAGCACTGGAGCAGTGGGGCATAGCGAGGCGCAGCACACGTGAACTGCTCACACGTGGTGAGGACTAACCAGAGCAGAGCTGTGCTGAAAGGACCACATCCTGCAGGCTGGAACAGCTGGTCCAAGAGGATACAGTAAGTTTGAAACTAAGCACTAACTTCCAACCTTTTCTCTCCTCTAAAAGCGTTATGTTGGATGAGGTTTTTTTACAAATCTCTGTGGGAGAGAAAGAATTACTTCTAACTTAGACACAGTCGTTCATACATTGCTCCAAGTTCTGTATTGGTTTTACTGTATCTTTAAAAATCAAAATTAAGTATCTCCTGGTTCCAGCCAAAGGACCTGGCACACCGCCAGACTGTAGTTGTAAAGTAAGTCACCTCTGTTAGTAAAAGGGAATTTGTACAACTGCCAGCACACTGCTGACATTTAACAAATAACAGATAGGAACAAGGAGAGAAGGCAGCAACAGGGCAGCCTCAGACTTCCATCTCCTATGACAGCAAAAGCCTTCAGTCTTCTCACAACCCAAGGGCTGATGAGTTTAACTGAAGAAAGTAATTTTCTTGAGCCACCTTCCAGGAAGTTTTACACTAGAGGCGATATCCAAGCACAGGACTATTCCTGTGTGTATTAGCAAAGAGAATTCCTGTTATGGGAACTAAAAACCAGAGATTTACCTAACTACAGTCTTCAAATTGTTTATTCATTTCATACAGTGAATTTTGGTTTATTGCTTCCCATGAACATCTACCTTTCAGTTTATCTGTTCATTTTGTAAGTTCTACCTTTTTTACACTAGTCCTAAGTTCCTTAAACTACAAGAGGACTCCTCTAAGGATAAAAGAATAGAATATCCATAACACCTTCAGCCATTAACCTTTCAAAGTGACTTTCAGTATCAATGATCTCAACCCCTGTCCTGACAAACACAGTGGAGACTTCTTCCCTACAGCTCTGACAACCAGTCTGTGAAAACTCACCACGACAGTTCATCACTGTGGCTGCAATTAGCTGCATGGAATATCAACTGGTATTATTAATATATTTAGGCTACTGCAGTCCTTAGAGAAATTGACAATATTTTAATATTGTCTGTGCATAATACACAAACCTGGAGTCAGGGTATCAAAAAAAAATAATTGACAACATTAAAAAAAAAATCAATGCTGGTCTTACGGACATCAGCTTGGGAAGCAGTGAAAATTATGCTACTTGTATCAAAAAAGACTGGAAACAAATCCTGAGATGATCTCCAGAAGTCTCACTGCTCTGACTCCTAAACTGGCCTTGGCCAGATGAAGAATGAAGTAGGAATACATACCCACTTCCTTTATTATTTATAGTAGAGTCAGTTAGCACTGCAGATCCAGAACTAAAGCTAAATGAGATCATAATCATTTGCCTCTAAAAACAGCTACAGAATACAGCTATGAAAAAGCAATACACTAATATGCACACTTCAACACTGAGCAAAGCAAAGTAAAGAAAAAACTTAGGAAGTCTCCACAATTAAAATGTTCCCAATTGTGCTTTAATTCACATTTTAATCTCAAATGATATGTCTTTCTTGCCTAATTAGCATATTGCAGCAACTCAGTGCTTCCATCCCATGGGACATTGTCTCTTAATCTAGACCTTACTTAAATACATGGTAAAACTACATCCAGAATTTCACTCAGTAAAAATATAAAAAACACAACACCATTTTAAAGCACTTCACAAACATTATCTTAGAATACCAAATGAAGGAAAAAAAAAATTCATAATTCAAAGTGACTTATCCTGTCCTTGACACTCAGCTTGGGCAGTTAAATACTGTTCTATTCTTCCACTTTGGCAGTTTTCACAAAGTTGATGAAAGACTTGCTACATAACTAATTACTGTCAACACATTAAATGCTTTCTCATGGTTACACAGCTTTAGCTGTGTGTCTCTCTGCATGTATACAATCACAGAGAGGAAGAACACAAGAACACAACAGAGTCCACCCCTTGGAAACACTTTGACATATTTAGTTAGAAATAAATACTGGAGTATATTGAAAACCTATCCAGAAACACTTCCCTAAATATCTCTAACCTCAATTACCTGACAACACACACAAAAAAAATGTCATCCATATTTCAGGAAAGTAGCAAGAACTAATTCCAAAAAAATAGAAATAAAAGAAAGCAGCAGTTAAGCATGACCATCATTACAGGGAATCATTTAAGCATAAAAGCTCTTATGAGCTCATGTAGACAAAAGTGAGATAAGAAAATTGAGGATGTTTCTCTCACCTTGGAATAAAAATGCTTTGCTGGCATTGTGTAGTCCTGACACTTGTGTTACCCCAAGGGTTGTATTCACAAGATCCAGTTCCGTGATGATATCAATTTGTAAGTCAGGATCCATTCCAAATCCTACAGCTGTTGGAGGCAGAAAGAATTAGATCAATTTTTATTTCAAATCAGGTAATGAAAGGAATAGAGAAGAATATCTAGCACAGATATTTCTAGTACCTTCCCACTCACACACACACTGTATACAGTAATTACTTCTAAGGATGTAACTCTGCTGCAGGAAAGAGAAGATATTCTATTCCAAGTCTTTCAATTAAATTATTTCCTTTCCAGAGATTTTACTACACATATGTTAAGACATTCTAAAACTGATGCATTATTCCTGTATCTTCATAAGGTTAAAGAGTAATAAATAAAGAAAAGGATAACCATCTATGCAAAATGATGAGAGAGATTTGCAGCATTCATCTAGTGGCCACACTATTTCCAAGGAGACGCAAGGATTCAGAATTCCTCTCACATTTCCTACCTAGCTGTAACCAACCGACCAGGCCCACAGCTCATTGTCTAAATGTAATCCATCTTCCCAACTGGACAAGAGGACCCTGGAAGAGATACAGCAGCAGGGCAAAGAACACCATCCTGTGGGATAAGAGCACTGGGTGACTCACAGGAGTGTCTGATGTTGCTTTGGAAGCACACCTCTGTATCTCAGCACGCCGGGTGCCTATGGAGTGTGCCAAAGCACACGTACAACCAGCAGACATTCATTCACCTAAACCAGCTGCAGCACGTCTGGGCTGCAGGAGCACCTACTGGAAAAGCACAACTCTAAATCTAAAATTTATATAAGGCTTATGCCCAGGAAAAGCCTGGGCACTCCACAATCTAGTAGGGACCTGATGGGATTGACAGAAAAGGCACAGACTCAAGAATTTTGAAAATGCTGTGTTGAAAAGCTCAGGGCAACTTGATGGTTACAACACACCAAGTTCATCAAACATACCTCCTTTTTCTAGGGATGGGAAGAGGCCAGCCTGACCTCTGTGTCTCCCTCAACACAGCAGTGTGACATGAGATCTGTGCCTGAGACACAGGTCAAATATCTCATGTGGAATCCAAACACTTTCCTAATGAAATTTTTCACTAACAGCATTAGTAACAGGAACAGGCTCCAAGAATGAAATCCTGACACAGCTGAAGTCAATGGCAAAAGTCCCATTGACTTCTGTGGAGCAAGGACATTACCTGTAAAGCACATCTTGATTGATTTCCACTAAGTAGACTTCACATTCAGATCTTAATTGATTGATTTGTTATTCCACGACTATACTTCTGGATCATTTAAGCAGCAAGTACTCTAGTTTGATTCTTTGAAAGGCTCTGAGAAATTACTGAGGTGTACAGAACGAACAAGAAGTTACATATACTACTCATAAATCTTCTGTACTACAGCACTTTCTCTTTTCCTCAAGGATTCAGAGTTGTTGGAATAACATGTTGTGCTAATGTAGAGGATTCTACTCCACAAGAGGCAGAGTAGCAAAAAATACTGAAAATACAGCTTTAGGAGATCTCTAGCACCTTAGTCTACAAGGAAAGATAAGATCCAGTGGCATCTGATGGAATTGAAGCTACAAGAGTGCTGACACATCCATACACACGTAGTGCTTTCATAAGGATATGGGGATAAACACCTTTTTGCAGAAAATTAGAATTAGAGAATATTAGAGAACCCATTTAAACTTCTCCAGAGGTAAAAACTTTCCAGATAATCTGCAACGTAATCAGATTTTTAGTACTATCCTTGACTTCCACCCTAGACACTCAGGCACTGAATGACCACAACTGACACTGTCCATGTTAGTGGACCAAGAACACTTTCTCCTGAAATAAACACCAGCACCAAAGCCAGAAAGAACTTATTATTTCTTCTAATGTTTTCATTCAGCAGAAAAGCAGCACAATGTAAATTGTGTGAACTTACCTACTAGGAAAGACAAGCGTTTGCTGTCCCTGTGAGGAACAGAGTATGCCGTTCCTCATTAAAAAGGGGCTACATTTGTTCAGTTCAGCAATAACCCACAATATGAAACAGGTACTAAAACTTGCTCAACATAAAGGACAAACTGTGTCCAGTAAGACGAATCTCAAATCTGTGAAAGTGAAAGCTCTGTCACAGTCACCAACAGGGTGGGGACAGAAACCACATCGAGCAAGTATAGGCTCTCCCATAAATCACAGTAGCTCCACTGTTCTATTAAAGCTGTTTATTCCAGCCTAAATATTCAAGGCTCAACAAGTACACATTACTGTAGCTCCACAGGTTTCGATTTATATCAGTGAAGGATCTTGTGTGACAGCTTCAGTGTGTTCCCTTCCAGCTTTTAAAACACTTTCAAAAAACAGAGACCGTTTCTAATGTCACAGTAACTATTTAGCAACAGTCTAGGCTGCTTTAAATACCTACTCATTTTCCTGAGCTGGGTCTTCAGACTGCAGCAGGCACTCAAAAGCTTGGTTAATAATTAATAAGCAACAAATCAGCAGCTTCAGTATGATAACCAAGTCTCCTTTTCCCCCGTGGTCTCCCCCAGTCTATCAGAAATATACCACAGGCATATCAACTGCACTTGCATCTGGTATTTTATGCTGTCTCCAATGGAGCAAGCAGCTGGAAACAGCATTTATTTCTGAACTAAAAATTAAGCATCAAGCCCCTGTCTGCTCTCACTGAAGAACTGTGCAACGTCTGGGCCTGATTCTGGATAATGTTGCTTTCCTATTTAAAGTAATTGGGCCATTCCCGTTAAATCAGTGTCTTACACAAGCAACACTCCAAATGCTTCAGGCAGGTGGGCGGGAGAAGAAATCATCTCAGGACTTGGTGGATTCAGCCCAATGTGAACTAAAGGCACTACAGTAGATTAGAGGATTAAACCATATAATTATGAATGATGTCACTAGGAAATCCCTAAAAGAAATTAATTCTGCCTTACAGCTCTGACAGCTTTTATTCTCTGCTTGTGCCTCTATCACCTACACCCAAGCACCAGCAATCATGCCACGCTCCATCCAGCTAATGTGCAGCCATGCAGCATATGCAGCACATTTATAATCTCCTGCACATGTGTAACACGCTATTTGGGGACGGAAAAACTTTTACTTAAAGCACACTCAACACAATGAAGCCATTTCCACGTACCCATGTGAAACCATTCAAATGGTTAAGAAGGGGCTCTAGAAGAGGCATTTTGCTCTTTCCTCTCACAACTTCAGTGGCAATTGTTGCATACAAAGAACTTTCCGAGTAGCAGAGTTTTGCTTCCTATTGACCATTTTAAATCTCTGTATGCACTATCAGGGGTAACCCCACTATGAAAGGGACGGGAGGTATTTTCTTCCAACTATTTTTATGTCGCATCTCTCCGTAGATTTTGATGAGGTAATAATTAGCATAAGAATTTAATTATAAAACATTAATTCCTTTGCACTTCTGATAATTGTGCCAGGTAATTTCCTTGAGAATAGCTACACGCACCACGGAGAAACGTTCCCCTCAACAGCTCCAACCGAGGAGGAGCGGTACCCGAGGATCAAGAACAAAGCCCTCGCAAGGAAGAAGAAGCGGTAGTTGGGTCGCGCAAGGCTGTAAAGGTAACGGAGCCGGCACGGCACCGGCTGGAATAACGCACTTGCACTCGCAGCCGCATCCCGCCTGCACCGCCGCGCCCCAAGCCCGGTACCGCGGGCAGCCCCGCGCACCGCCCGGACAGACCCCCGGGGCCGCCACCCGCGCACCGCCCGCCCGAACCAGGCGCCGGCCACCGCTCCGCCCGCTCCCCGTCCCCGCGGGGCGCAGCCCGCACGCCGCTTTCGAAAACTTTCCCACGCCTTCCCCCAGCACCCGCGGAGTGGCCGCCTCGCCACAGACGAGCCTGGCTGCGCCCGGCGCAGACCCGCGCCCGACCGCTCCGCGCAGCGGGGGATGCCCGGCCCCGCCGCGGCAGCAGCCGGCACAGTCGGGGCGGCTCCCGGTCCCCGCCGCCTCCCCGCAAAGTTTCCACCCGCTGCCGGCGCACTCCGGGCGGCGGCCC
>WBMZ01002822.1:0-54544 GCA_013400975.1 Atrichornis clamosus
ATCTCTAAAATACCTTATTTCCCCAGAGATTTCTGAAACTAAAGGATCAACTTTTCAAACGGTGCAAGTTCCATGTAGAGAGGCAGAAGCCCTCATGTTCACAAAGGGATGTAATTTATGCAGATAAAAGCAATTTAAACTAAAATTGATCCAGCATTACAAAAAGTGATTGGATCAGTAATTTGGCAAATAAGAAGGATGAGTTCATGCCACAGGCATTTGCAGTGGGCAATAAATTAGGTTTGGCTGAAATATTTTGACCAGAGGGCATTTTTTTAGGATTTTTCTCAATCACAAACAAAGTATTATGCAAAAATCCTCTATTTCAGAGGTTCGGGAGGATCAGGTCCAGGTGACATTTCAAAAAACTGTGTAGCTGGAATAAGAAAAGGGGTTGTAGTGTGAGCTTATGGATAAAGTTCCAGCTGAAGTTCAAAAACTCCTGGAAACTGCAAGTTTCCTTTATGTATACTCCAGTGATCGTGTAACACTCATGAACAACAGACACAATTAGAAACATTTCAAGGCTTTGAAATTGCTTTGCTTCTGGAGGAAAATGACACTGTTGTTGCAGTGTAATAGAGACTGAACCCCTGGGTCAGGATGCTGCCTGCATGACAAACAGGCAAAGTGGGGACGGGGGTTCTGCTCTAAAAAAAGCCTTGTGAAAGAAGCTCAGCTGCCTGTCAGCCTAAAATTACTGAACCTCCTGGTTTCATTTTTGCATCCAAGCGAAAACAATTTGCAAAACCTCAGATTGTTCAACAAAATGGAAATGGAGGTTTCTGATCAGCTGCAGCCCTTTTTTTTTTTTTNTCTGATCAGCTGCAGCCCTTTTTATTTTTTTGCAATATTAAGAAAAGCAGTAGATTGTGAAAAAGTTGACAGATTGAAAATGTTTGTCACATTTTAGTCTGCATTCATGCTGGAAACTGCTTAAATACCTATTACCTGTGATTTGGGGACTCATGGGGTGTAAGTGGTATGTCTGCAGCAGACACTATTTGTGAGCATTTACTCTCACAGGCTACCAAAAAATGGTCAGTCACATGCAGAGAAAAGAGCTCTGGAGTCAAGGTATCTGAGACTGGTTGTGGGGGTTTGTATGTGAACGTTAAGTTGGACATCAAGAAGAATTTCTTCACGGAAAGGGTGGTCAGGCATTGGAAAGGGCTGCCCATGCAGGTGGTGTGTGGAGCCCCCACCCCTGGAGGTGTTCAGGGAACAACTGGACGTGGCACTGTCCTGGGTTGCAGGAGAAGAGAGCTGGCTTGGCATTATGTGGGTGTAACCAAACTCTGTTCTGGCTGCCAGACCCAGCCTAGGTGAGAGGGCTTAAAAAGGGCTGCTACAAAACCGGATCTGTATATATATTAAAAAAAAATACATTCACAACTAAAATAGCTCCAAACCTTTCAAACCCCAATATTAACTGAGCATAATTAGTTTTTTCTTAATATTGTCTGGTTTTTAACCAGGTAACACCAGTACCAGCCAAATTCTTTCCTGCCCTTGCTCACAGGGCCAGTCACGGGCTGCTTTGCAGGGATACACATCATCTCCTGAGCTCTCCTGGTCTTGTGGAAAAACCAGGATATTTTCACAGCATTGGTCCCACTATCTCATGACATTTATATGATGAGCTCTAAAGGCAGAGTCAGACTTCAGGTGCTCAAAATACCTCCCCAGCCAAAACCATTGCACAGCAAAGTCACAGAACACATCCCTCACACCCCAGAGCTCCATGCCAGGGGAAGAAGGAGGAAGAGGTAGATGTTCTGGGAATGATAACAGCTCCTTGGAAGATCCATGGTCCCACACAACGCAGGGGGACGAGCCAAGGTATCCCAGCACTGGCCTCTCGAGAAGCATTGGAGGCTGGGCCCTCACAAAAAGCTCCATCCACATTCTCCAAACCTGCAAGGGCGTGAGGGAGCTTTGGGTCCATCCAGGACCAGCAGAAATAGAGCAAAAACCAAAACTACAGCGTAGGCTAAAAAATCCACCCACCCTCAAGACTGAGCTTAAATAGGGTCCTGAGCCCATAAGTGTGGGTAGAAACCACAGGTGAGGCTCATTATGGTCATTAAAGCCCATTAGGGCCCTCAGGTCAGAGCTGGGTCCTCTTGCCGGGTACGTCCCACACAGCCCTAGGCCACCTGGTGTAGCAGGACATCCCCCCTGCCCCATAAAGCTTATCTGTTTCTTGTTAGCTGGCGTGATTGTCCCAGGCGGCCGCTCTCACAAGCACCTGCTAATTGCTGAGATGGCCCACTCAGGAGCACCTGGCTCCTGAAGAGTTGTTCTGTGCCGTGGAGGTACCACTCTCAGCTGACAATAATCATCTTGCCTTGAAAGCAAGATTGAAAGGATAAACTGGAATTTGTGACCGACAGTTCCTGGACTTTACAGACTATAAAAGATCCCCTAAACCCTCACAAAGCAGAAGTTTTTCTGCACACCCCGGAAATGTGCGGATCCTTCTCCTCGGAAGACTAGGACGCTAGTTTTCCGTGGTAATTCTTCTCGCCCGAGCACTGAGTGAAAGGATTCTCGTGTACAGCACCATCAATTTGTGATAAGATACCTTGAAATCCTAAGATATACTATTTCTCGGCTAGCTCTAACATAGGTACCTTTACGTTGTGCATGTTTTATGTAACTTACTACTGGTTATTTGTTTACCCTGTGTAGTAGAGAGTCTGTTTGAAGTCTTTTGTCTGTTAACCTTGTGTCTGTTCAATAAATAATTCATTTGTTGTAACAGACCTAATGGGCCATTATTAAGAATTTGTGAGCAAGAGTTTTGGGCTTGGGGTGTGGGTCACCTCAATAGAGCCACTGCCAGGAATCCCAGGAAGGCAGCGCTCGTCTAAGGCTCTCACTCCTTTCCTAACATCGGGACTATTTCCATCTAACAGAGACCAGAGGGAAGGCCCCCTCTGCACTAGAGCATAGATTTAGAGAGTCTGTACAGGTTTGAAAGCACAAGAATTGGAACAGCACCGAGGAAGGACCCATCAGGTCCACCTGAGCAAGAGTTTGGAAATTCTTGCTTAGCTCTATTTACCTCTTAATACTCTAATAAAATTTGAAATAAAATTTGGAGGAGAGCATCGTAATCTGCTCCTAAGGGGCTCCAGGAGGCTGCAGAAGACACTCTTTTAATCTCCATTATCACAGAATCAGAACTACAGAATATTCTGAGTTGGAAAGGAGCCGCAAGGATCATGGAGTCCAACTTTTAAGTGAATGGCCCACACAGGGATGGGACATGATTTCACCTGAAGGAGTTGTCTCCAGCCTGGAGGAGAGAGGCAATGCCTGCTCCTAGCTTAGAGGAGCAACAGCTTAAACAAGGAATGGACAGTCCAGCTTTCCCACCTGATACCTGAGCTCTGGCCGACCATCTTTTTGCCATCCCAGCTCCTTCTCCCATGAAATGAGATTCATTCATGGGAGAACATTGGACAAAGCTTCTCCCTCAGCCCCAACTCTGGTGTGGCATACCATGTAAAGGGTGAAAAACGAGGGGAAAATCTCTCTGTTCAGGGATTTTGGAGACTTCTGAGTGCCACCAGTACAATTATGTAGGAACTGCTCATTCCCCTTCAGTTTTTCTCTTAGAGGGAAAAATTGATGGAGCTTGTTGGCAGACTCAGTGCTTTTCCCACCACTGCAGTGGCAAAAAGGGAGGTGACGAGGCAGGAAAAGATGCTGGGGAACTTTTGGAGCTGAACGTCATTTAGAAAGAAAGAAAGAAATTGAGGATGCAACAAGGACAAAAAATTAAAGAGCTGAACCTGAGGTGGCTGTGACAGATGGACAGGCAGATCTGCTTTCTCAAGCTTATGGTCCACAGTAGAAAAGACGGACAGCACCAAATGGGATGTAAAGACACTACAGGTTATTGTAACACGTCACCTACTGTATTGAGCAGAGCTGAAGAATTTCTCCTGGTTGTTTTGTGTTGTTGAGCGGTTTCCACATCCTCCTGGCTTTGAGGATAGTGAGGGATGGCCTGATTCCCTTGGCAGTTTGCTCCACGGTGAATCACCTTCTCTGCTAAGAGGACCTGCTGCCAATTGTCCTGGTTAGCAGTGTCCCTTGGGAAAATGACTCCTTTCTCTGGAGGTGCAGTCTGAAGCCTTTGCTACTTTGCCTTTGCTCTTTCCCACTGAGTCACTCTGTAAAGATTTACCCCTGGGGCCTGGTCTGCACTCAGTTATCTCCTGCTTCCCCCTCTGGGGGAGATGCATATTTAGTCAGTGAGCTGCTCATCTGCTTGCTTCCAGGTCTTGCCTAAAAATTCCTGAATAATAAAATGCTGGAGTGGGTGTTTCACTTAAGATTGTCCGCACAAAAATGAGAAAGGAACAGAACCCTTAGGGACCCTTTCCTTCCACCCTCCCATCTACTCCAGAGCGATCAGATACTGGAAACAAAACTGGAAACTCCCCAGCTCACCAAAGCTAAACCCTGAGATGGGACAACAGCCTCCCCAGTTCAGGTCCTCCAAGCCTAGAAACTGGCCACTGGTACTGGTATTCCTGTTGGGGTCTCATTATTTCCACCTGGCATTTTTTAATGAGAAGCTGGATGCAAAAATTGAGTTTTGCTGGCTTTGATGCAACAGCCCCCGCTGCCTCCATCCTGCTTTCATCCAGGCAAGTTCAGCCCGTGGGTAGGCTGGCCACCCTTTGCCAAAGTCCACCCTGATGTCACACCCTGGTGGCAAGGTCCCCATGTGCCTCTCTGACCAGGGCACAGTGACCTGGTCACACCGACTGCCCCTGCTCTGCTCATGAGTTTTGGAGCTGCAGCCAGAGTCCTCTGTGGTGGTCCAGCAGCCAGCCAGGGCAGGGACCACCTGGAGCATGAGGGTGAGGGGCTCAGCATTCCAGTTCTGTCTGTGAAGCTTCCCACCAGGTCATTTCCAAGGGAATTAGCAGTGCAGTGTCCAAATAACAAAGTGATGAAGACACCTTTGGCCACACTACAGTTATTTAATTTATGAGAAGAGGATTTGCGCTGGTGGGTTGTGCCTGGACAGAAATGGGAGATCACATTTCCCTTGGGTGATTCATGAAGGGCTGGAGGAGCACCCAAGATTCCAGGAGCACTGATTTTAGAACCATGCATCTGTCTGTAGGTTTTCAGAGTTCCATAAGGCATCTTTCCAAGAGCATGGCAGCACCAGGTGGGTCTGGGAAGAAAGCTTCACAAAGTTTTATAACTCCCTCTGATTTCTTCTGCTTTGCTCTTCTGCAGATTCTCCCAGAGACAGAAGGAAGCACCAGGTCTGGAGAAAGAGAAAACAGGTTTTCTCTCAGTTTTTCACATCCCAGTCCTGGAAAGACTTAGCAGCCAAGGAGTAACAGGTTCAAACTGTAAGAAGGGAAATTTGGGTTAGATATTAGGAAGAAATTCTTCCCTGTGAGGGTGCTGAGGCCCTGGCACAGGTTGCCCAGAGAAGCTGAGGCTGCCCCATCCCTGGAAGTGTTCCAGGCCAGGTTGGGCAGGGCTTGGAGCAACCTGGGAGAGTGGAAGGTGTCCCTGTCATGGCAGTGGGCTGAAGGATGATCTTCAAGTTCCCTTCTAACCCAAACCATTCTATGATTTTATAAAAGATAAATGAAAACACTAAGGAGAAAGAAATTCTTCAAGCTAAATGTGGGATCTTTGTCCATAAAGACCATCAGAAGACCAAGTGAAGACACCACATATGTGAAACCTATAACTGGAGTTTCCCCAGGTTGCTCAAAGCTGGATCTGCTCTGCCCTTTTAATCACAGTACTGGCCCAAAAGCCCAGTGCTGATGCAGAGCTGGAAGATGTGCCCTTGAAAATGCCCTAACACCAAAACCCTGAGGTTTTGATCCCACTGAAATACACAGATCGCTTCCAGAATGACACATGATGTGCCTCGACCCCCCTACACACACACTTCCCCCCCCATTTTTTGGCTGAAACACTTCCCAGGGCCCTGTGCAGCATCACCACCACCTCGGTGTCTGCAGAAAACTCAGCAATCAGAAAGTTCATGCATGAACAAAAATACTGCGCGGTTGGTGGGCCAAGGGATTCAGAGATGGACCTCCTAAACCCTTTCCGTGTCGTTTCTGGAGGTAACAATGCTCGTGGTCCCACCCACCTGCAGGCGCTCCCCGTCCCCTCCAGCCTGGCCCTTTAAGTAACTTGAGCCTCCGGGCTGTAAATCCCTGTCTCCAAATAAAAGGATGGAAAAGCCGTTTCTCCCTCCCCTCTCCCCCCACCCCCGCCCCCCTCTTCCCCCTTCTGGGTCTTTTCTTTTGAAAGCAGCTATCCCTTCCCCTGGTAAGAGATGGATCAGCGAGAGACAGAGAAGCTTTCTGAACATCCCCCTCCCATATCAATACAAACAGACTATTTCTCCACCCCGCAATGCTTCTGGCAGCTCTTTTTCCCGGCTTTCCTCCCCTCCCACCGGCCTTTGGCAAACCTCAGCTGATTTCCAAACCCTGCGCGGCTGCTGGGGGTTGGTACAAAGGTTTAATTATTTGCCTTTCTCTGGTTAAGGCGGGGACAGGGAGAAGGTCGGGCCCCCATCGCCTGACACTGCTGATCTTGCCCACGTTCTTTTTACATTCCCTTTCTCCCACCCCCCTTCCTTCCCTGTCTCCTGCCCAGCTCCCAAAGCCCACCATGAATCCACAGGCAGTTTTGGGGTACTTGTGTCTGCTTTGCTTTTCCTGCAGGAGTACAGCAAAAGGTAAGAGGCTTTGGGCTGATTTGGGTCCAGGGACATGACGGGGTCTGGATGCCCAGGGAGGTGGGATGCTCATCCCAGCACTTACCTTCCCGGTCTCCAGGCAGGCCGGGAATAGTGATTGTCAAGCTACAAACAGCCTGAGCATCTCCCGAGGCAGGGACATTTTTGGGATTGTGGAAGTCCTTCCTGGGGGATGAGGAAAACCAGAGAGCTGGAGCTTTTTATACTGCACACAGTGCAGAACTATAAAAACTTTTCAGTCTGTCTCACGGAGGGAAAGCCCAGAGAATGGGCTGGATTTCTATCGATTCCTTTCACTTGTTGTTTTAACAAAAGCAGCAAAGGTATAAAGCATTTGTGAAGTCCAGCAAGCACATCAAATTTGTAGGAGAATTTCAAGTGACTTCAGAAAGTAGATGATTGGATTTTATCATGACAAAGGCAACCCTCCTCCCATCAATCCCATTTCCATATGAGCAAGGGAAGGGACTCCAAATAATTCTAGAGAAATAAGATTAAAGCAGGGAGTTTTGATCTAAAGCTGCCCCACCAACTGCATTTTGCCTTCGCACAAAACCAGTGATTTAATTAAGAGTTACAAGTTCTGATGGGAAACACATACTGTGAAGAATTTGGCCTCTCTTCTCCCTTGAAAATGTTAATTGTGCCCCAGTTAATGCCCAGTGCCAAAAAGGCACTGTGAGATATTCCTCCTGTCTGTGGGCATGCTCAGGAAACTTGATTTCAGGATTAAAGTGTGTTTCTTTGGCACTTCTAAAAGTCCTGAAGTCCCCAAGCAGATACCCTGCTCTGGCCATCATTTTTAAGGCAGGGCTGGAAACATGAGCAGGAATCAGCTCTCACCCAGAGAACACCCCAATATCCAAACCTCAGGCACAAATAATTCCCCATGAAAATCTTCCCATCAGCTAGACTTCCACTTGCAGGAGGCACAGTGCTGCAGCTCCTGAGCATCCCTGCAAGTCTGGGTGCCCTCGGGGATGGAGGATGCTGGGTGCAGGAAGTGGAGGTGATCCATGACTGCTTGCCGTCAACATCTGCATCTTTCCACAGGGAATTTGCAGCCACTTTCTTTCCAGCCCAGGGCCCTGTATCAGTACCGCTACACCCTGGATGTCCAGCTGGACCACGTGTCCACACGCCCCCGGTGGGGAGCCTGGCTGCAGGCTGAAGCATTGATCCATCTGCACCGGCTCCGCAGGGACCGAGGTGGGGCAGAGCTGCTCCAGGTGCAGGTGTGTGGGCTGGTACAGCCATCACAGCCGGGTATTCCTGCTGGGAGCACCCCAGGAGATGCAGCCCTTTCCCTTCGTAGCCCACGCCTCTGAAAACACCTCTCTGACCAAAATCCATCACCTGCAGGTAAAATACACAGCAGCTTTAGAGCAGACACCCTTGGTCACTGCTTTCTGCCATCTGCTGTCATAGATCCACGACCTGAGAGCCCAACACAAGCCGGGAGAGGAGAGGAGCCAGGACAGCACTGGAGGTCTCCCTGCAGAGATTGCACTGAGCCAGGAGGCACAGGCAGAGCTCCAGCAACCAGTGTTCATCTCCTGGAACAATGGGAAGGTCAGCTGGACACCTCCTGGGCTGTTTATGCCCTCTGCAAAGTACTCCTGTCCTCATCCCAAATTTTCTCAGCTATGGAGCCCGTAGGAGCTCCTGCTCCACCTCTGATTTCATATGGGAGCAGAAAGAACTGGACAGAGTGGCCAATATAGGACTATACAGTCCCCTGTGGGGTCCAGTATGATCCTAGATGGAGCCCCGTCCTGGGGCTGGAGTGCAGCATCCTGTGTTAAACGCTCTTCAGTCCTAACCATGGGATATAAGTGCCTTTCTGACCTTCTCCTCTAAGGCTCTGGAAAACCAGGGTGAGGAGGAAAGGGAAATTTTTGGGGCATGCATCCACAAAGCTCATGCTATGGAGGGATTGAGAAAGCTCCTCATGTGTCTACAGGGTGTCCTCAGGTCCCCTCTTGCCAGGAATGGCAGCAGAGAGCCTGCAGGGACCCCAGAGACATCCCTTCAGCCAGGCACCACCTCTTGTCCCCCCAGGTCAAAGCTTTCTATGGGAATGAAACAGAAAACATCCTGATCTCCAACCTGAAACGAGGCATCATCAGTCTGCTCCAGCTCCAGCCCCAGGCCGGCACTGCTGTGGAGGTAGGTGCAGAGCTGGGCCCAGATCCTGCCCGAAATCCAGGGATCATGATGCACCAGGAGAGCTGGCCCTGGAGCACAGCCAGCCCACATGCTTCAGCAGAGGAGGCAAAATTCAGGCTAAACAGCTGCTCCAACCAGGTTTTGAGCAAGGATGGCTATTGGAAAGGCAGAAAACTTAAAATAAAATAACCTAATTTTCAGCAATAGGCACACTTACAAAATCATTGCCTTTGCCTGGACAGTAGGAATAGCGGAGAAAAAACTCCACAAGCTTGGCATTCCTGCCAAGCAGGATTTGCTTTGCCAGCAGCCAGCTGTAATGACCTGTGAACAACATGAAAGAACCTCAGAACCCAAAATGCAGTCACGGAGATGCTGTTGGTTGTTAGCCTGGATTTGCAAAGATGCCTGGATGGACTTGGAGATAACCAAACTCCCCAGATTTGGCCTATCTTGTAGATTTTTTATTTATTAGGTTGGCCTTTGTGTCTTTAATCCAGGGTGATCAAAACCAACCACCCTTTCCCATGGTCACTCCCATTTGTTTCAGGAAGATGCCTCCGGGAGCTGCCAAGTCACCTATGCCGTGTCCAACCATTCCATCACCAAGACCAAAGATCTGCTCAGCTGCACGAAGCCAAAGTCTGGATTCAGCTCTGTAAACAAAGCAAGTCCATTGCTCTCATGGGAGGCTCAGCTCATGTCGAGTACAGCAGGGCCAGCCCCAAAATCTTCCTGCAGGTGGGCTTTGATTCCCATTCCCAGCTGGCTTCAGCCTTCTGCTCCAGCTTGGGATGGGACTCTTAGACCCATCCTTAAAGTGGGATGCACCAACATGCCCCAGGAGGAGCTTATGGGGTCGAGGTGGGTAGGAGCAGAAAAGGTGCTCTGGGTCATCCCATCCCCGTTCTTGTTATCACTTCTGACCTCTCAGCTCATCCTGCATGGGAAGGTGGAGATACAGGAATGTTTTCTGGACCTCACGCACTGGATGGAGGATTAGTTTGACAGGACTGTTTGCTTTGCTTAAAGCTGGTGTTCAGCCCTGACATTAATGCATTATATTCCGTGAATCTTAATGCAGTTACACCTGCCATAACAAAAATTGAAGGGTTTTTTAAAATCTGAAAATTCTACTGAATTCAATATAAAAATGGACATCACCAGAGGGAGCCCTGGCAGGGGTCTCAACACCACCTTGTAATGGAAATCTCTGTGGTGTCACCAGTCCAGGTGAGAGCATCCCCTTGCCATGGTCCCCACCTGGTGCTGCCTTCTCCCACACCTGGGAAGAAGGCGAGCTCTTCTGGATTTTCCTTTCCTGCATTTTGCAAGTGAAGCAGATGACTTTGCAGACTGGAAAGTTCTTTCTCTGCTAACAGAAAGAGACAAATCTCCTGGGGAGAGGGGAAGGGAGAAAAGGTTGCATTTTTTTTTCTCCTTGTTTTGCCTTTTTCAAGATTTTTGGAGTCAAGTGGCAGCCCTCCAGCAGAAGCCAGTATGTGGTGAAAGGAAACCTCCTCCAGTCAGTCCTGGCAGAGGAAAACCATGTGGTGGCTCCAGCCCTGAGGTCCCACTCTGGAATCAAAATCAGTTCAAGGCGAGTGATGATCCCAACCACGACCCACGGAGGTTGCAAATCACAAACCACTTTCCAATGACTTTTTCTCCCTGCACAGGCAGCAGCTCCAGCTGGTGACTCCTCCAGTGCCTGGCCCGGCAGAGGTGCCTGGACAAAGCCTTGAGGATGCACTGGCTGGCACGGAGGCACGGCACCAGCCGCTGGCCATGGCCAGCCTGCCCTTCAGGAGGGTCTGCACCCACTGCCCGTCGGTCAGTGATGCTACCGACCCCCAGAACTCACCACGTGCTCTCCCCCAAGCTGGGCACTCGTAGGATTTGGGGTTAAACCCCAGTGGTGCTTTTGGAGGGGCTGGTTACTGCTGCTGGGGCATGATTTGACCCCTGAAGCTCACACAGCTGGGTTAAATTCATCACAGCTCTGAGGTCAGGAAAGATTCCCACTGCAGGGCAGGCTGGAGAGGACAAAAAAGGGGTTGTTTCTGCCTCCTCAAACACCTCAGGCTTTTCACCTAGGAAATCTGAAATTGCAACAACATGGAACTCAGCACAAATTGGGGCGTTTGGGCTGCATCACAAATCCTCAGCAGTGGGGGAGCGAGGCTGCAGTAGATGCCCAGAGTGTAAACATTATCCCATGATAACAGGGGAAAAAAGGCTAAATCCCACCGAATAAACCTCACCTTTGCAGCTGAGAGCCTTCCTGAAGGCTTTTGACAGACAGAGAGTCAAAACAGACACCTCGAAGGTGGCGACAACCTGGCAGTTCCAGAGATTCATCCAGATGCTGCACGGTGCCAAGAAGAGAGATATCCTGCAGCTGCTGAGGAGAGCACCCGAGGAGATGTGGTGAGAATCCCTGGAGCTGTTTTGCCAAAATTCCAAGCGCTGAACAAGACAAGAATCATTTGGTGCTGCTCCGTGCACCATCCCTGGTCTAGGCAGCCATCTTGACTCGTACCAGTGTTCTCTGGATTTTCTTAATGCCCGTTCAGTTTTTGTGGGTTGTGCCACTGATGACTTCCCTCTTCCTGCTCCAGCCCCTTCCTCGTAGAGGCAGCAGTGGCCACACAGTCGGTGGCTTCCTTGGCAGCGCTTTCAGACTTCCTGGATTTCAGCAAGGAGCCCAAGTCCCTCCTGGAGAAGTTTCTCTATGCAGCAGCTTTCTCTCCCCGGCCTTCAGGAGAGCTTCTCCGCCTGGTCTTGGTAAGTATGGACATCTCTCTCCCTCCCTGAGGGTCCTGCATCTGGGATGGATCCAGGCACCATGGAAAAAAGGAAAATGTTTCTGTAGAAACAGATCTTCCTGCTTATGGAGTTATTTTGTGTGTGTTTGATGGGGCACTGGTGATGGGAGTAGATGCTCCTCAGAGGAAAAACATTCAGCAGAAAGTGCTTTATATCAGTACATTACAGATAATAAAATCTTCATTAAAAGCCACAGTATTTTATCCAATTAAATCACTCATGGCCTCATTCAAGGCCGGTAGGAACTAGTTTTTCATTACTTTCTTGATAAACACTTTGAGATAAGAGGTAAAGAATACTCCTTCTCTTTTTTTTTTCTTATTTCTTTTTTAATGCTTTCTGTTACCTCTTTCCTGATGCCCAGGACAAGCTGGATGGGAAGCAGCTGGTGCCTGAGATCTGGGAGACAGGGATGGTTGCTGTGGGCTCTCTGGTGGGCAAGCTGTGCCAGCAGAAGCTGTGTGGGCTGCAGGTGGGTCCTCTGCAAACCCTCACGAGTGGCTTTTAGGGACACACTCCCAACTCCAGGGGTGCCCAGAACGTCTCCTGGCCCTCACCCCCCTCCCCTCCTGCAAATCCCGAGCAGGTGGTGGGGCGTGGGGTGGAAACCATCCTCAGAGGACTCAGAGGGGCCGAGGAGGAGCCCGAGGTGGTCATTTACCTGCTGGCCCTGGCAAATGCGAGGCTCCCCGAGACCATCCCCACTCTCCTGGACCACGCCGAGGATGGTCCCGCCGCCGTCACCGCTGCAGCCACCTCGGCCCTGCGGCGATTCCCTGCTCCCTACATCTCCAGCAAGGTAGGAAAGGAAGCTGCCGTGCCTTGGTGCTCCTCTTCCCACTCCAAACCAAGCAGCACCATTTTAATTGCCCCTTCTCATCAGGTGAAACGAGCCATGAGAAGGATTTTCCACCAGAAGAGGAAGAGCTATGAAAAAACCTGTCGCCTGGCTGCTGCGGAAATCCTCCTGGATAACAACCCCTCGCCCATGGATGTCATCAACATCCTGCTGGCCACCAGCAAGATGGAGACGGAGATGGCCACGTTCCTGCTGCTGAAGGTCCAGAACAGCCTGCGTGACCACCACCATCACATGGCAAGGTGGGTCAGTGGGGGACAGCTGCATTTTTCCCCCGCTCTACATCCCTTTTTTGTCCCCCTCCTCCACACTCCAGCTGTGGTTTTTGACCAACGTGTCCAAAATGTGCTAGCATCACTCTTTGGAGCTGACATGGGGTCTGCCTGGAAATTCCTGGAGTAACAAAACAAATGCAGATGCCACACAAACAGCCAAAGACTGACATTGCTTGTCATCCTGCCCCATGGCAGCAGGACCCAGGCTCATGGTTTCGGCAGAGTCCTTGGAGCTCTGCCTCCCAGGCAGGGCACAATTTGTACCTGCATTAAGCTTCCTGTAGGCACAAAACAAACCAGACACTCACATTTTTCAGAGTTAAGCAAAAGTTGCACAAAAATATCTGCCTGGTTTATTCTAAAGAGCCAGAGGAAAGGGAAATTCCAGGGTAGCCCATGTCTGATAGTTTCATTTTTTGCTTACGCTGCTCTGGGCAGTCAGCAACGAAGAGAAACACTTCGGACATTTCTGTTTCATTCCTTGTATAGCCTTCTGTAGTAACCACTGACCTTTGCCTCCCTTCCCTCCCAGTGCTGACACACCCTTTCCCTCTTGCTTCCAGGAAGATAATGAAAGACATCATGGGAGACCCACGGATAAATAATTACAACTTCTTCTCAAAAGTTGGCATCTCCTCTTCTTTCTCCGGACCTCTGACAGGTGACAGCACAGAGGACACTGATCCCCTGGTGCCCTCGGAGGGTTGCAGGAGGGGCTGGTAGGGAAAGACAGCTTCCAGAAGAGGCTCCAGCTCTATGGAGTGCCCCAAAATCTCAGAGAGGTTTCTGAGCTGGTTGCCATCACCTGAGGTATGCACATACCCTTCTCTAACACCTCCCCCAGCAGGAGGGCTGGGCTGCACCACGTACTTTTCCCAAATCCTGCTGACTTAAAAGAGGAGCTTCAGCTGGAGGTGAAACCAATAGTAGATTGTAGGTAGGAGTTTCTGTGCTGTCCCTTTTAAGTCAAGATATTTCACTCCATTCCTCAGTTCCTTTAGTATTTTTAATAAGTTCTTCAAAGAGGACAATGCTTGTACTGAGATTTTTAAAAGATCAGAGTGCAACAAGCAATGCTTGCTAAGTATCTGCTTAATTCTTCCTCCCTCAGCTCTCATTTCTGTCCCTCTTCAAATTAGCTCAGTCTGTCCTTGCAGGGGGTCAGTGAAGGTGGAATAGCAAACTCCTGGGAGAAAAAAAAAACCAAAACAACCTTGCAAGGCTAAATCCTTTGAGTTTTGCAACAATGGAAGGGGAAGATGTAGAATGGTGCCATAGGTTTGGGTTGGAAGGGACCTTAAAGGTCATCCAGTTCCAATCCCACTTCCACCAGACAGCCAGGGATGCTTATGGGCATCTCTCTGCCCTTCAGTCACCCCGGACCTGCTTGCCACCTTTGGGCTGGACCTGCTGTTTTTGGAGGGTGGATTCCTGAGGAAGAGCGTCTCCGACTTCTCCCTGCTCAGCCGTGGCCGGCGGCTCCGTGCAGCTCAGGTCGGGGCTGGGGGCACGTATGTGGAGGGGGGTGACAGCACCAACCCAGTGGTGCCACTGCCATTCCCGTGTCCCCTCGAAACCTCCTGGGGGTGCTTCTCCTCTGTTCTCAGCATGCCCTGTGTCAGAAACTGGCAAATTCCCAAATCCCCAACGTGAAACCAAGCACACCTGCTCTGGAGAAGGGACCCCCCCACACTCCCCCAAAAAACGGGATGCAACACTGATCCCTCAGGGTGCTCAGGGATGGCTTGGATGCCTCATCCAACTCACTCCATTGCTGACCTCGTGCTCCAAAGCGTGCCTATCCAAGCGTTGGACAAGCCCCGTCGTGGGGCACGAGCAGATGCTCCAGTTTTGCTGCTTCCACATCTCCACTTCTGTCTTCCAGGTCACCATTGAAGCACACGGGATGGAGTTGATGATGGGAGAAAACATCTCGGAAGGGGAAGAGGAGCCAGAGCTCATGGCTGGGATGTCGGCCACCTTCTTCGATGTCCAGTTGCGGCCAATTGTCTTCTTCCATGGATACGCAGACTTAATGGCCAAGGTCCTGCTGAGCAGTGGAGAGCCCACCAGTGTGGTCAAAGGGAACCTCCTGCTGATGGACCATCACCAGGTACTGGATGGGGAGGAAGCCGTGACCTGCCTCCACACCACATCCCAGTGAATCCCATAAAATGGGCCAGTGGATGTTATGTTATCAGCCACTCATCCAAGAGCAGTGTCCGGGCAAAACAAGCTCTGCCTTCTCCACCTTCCAGGTCATTCCTCTGCAGTCTGGGCTCCAAGTGACTGTCAAACTCCAGGGTGGGCTGGGACTGGACATTTCAGCCAACCTGGATGTGAGCATTTGGGAGCAGGAACTGAAAACCAGCGTCAACACAAGGTCAGCGGTGGGAAACCCTTAGGCTCTGGGAATGGGGCTACTCAGGAGATGAGAGTGGCTTTTCACAGGCCCCTGCTCTTCTTCTGGTGAGTCCAGCCCTTCCTGGTGGGTACACACCCATTTTCCATGGCCAGACCACGAATTAAGATGTTTATGGTGTTGTTTGTTGGCCAGCACAGGCCGGATGTCAGTGACCAGACCCTCATGTTTCTCCCTCCCAGGGGAAGCCTTGCCATAGATTTCCAGGCAGAACTAGATTCTCCTTTCCTCCAAGCCACCCTGAGGAGCCAGACAGAAGTGGAGACCTCAATCCACCTTGACACCTTCCTGAGGTTTTCTGGCAGTCCGGTGCTCATGTGCCTGCAGCTGAGAGAGGAGCAGGTCCCCTACAGGTAGACCCTGGGCACAGCCAGATCCTGTAGAAACATCATAATGGGCTTGAGATAAAGGAGGACTTCTTGGAAAGAGGAGGGAATTAATGGTTGCCTTAATTTTGACTTATTAGTTCGGAATTGGTAGGGATAGGGGAAGGACACCACAAGTTCCTGATGTCATGGGTAGAAGCACCATCCACAGACCACCAGGAGATGGTGACTAGGCTGGTCTGGGAGGAGGAGGAGGAGGATGAGATCCACCACAGCCTCCTGACCATCCTGCTGTCACCTTGTCCCACAGAGAAATCTTCACAGTTTCCCAGTCTGCCGGGAGCCGGAGCAGCACCGCTCGGAAAGGCCGGCACGGCACCGTGCCCGGGAGGGAGTTCGCCTTGCACCAAACCAATTCCAAGGTTTGCAATCTCCTGCTGACAGCAGAGAAAGAATAGAGAGTCAGAGCACTTTGGGACTGGATAACTGCCCCACGTCCTGCCATGTGCCCCAGTCCTCTGTGAGCCCAACGTGGGCTGCCAAAGGCTCTGCCCAACTCCTCCACAACCACCTTTCCATTATAAAAATTTTGTGGCTGCCAAATTGTCCAAGGATATGGAAAAAAACTTACTGCTGGAGGAGATGTGATGGTTTTTAAGTTGGTTTTTTTTTTTTTTTTTGGTGCAACTGTAGAGGCACTCACCCCAGAGTAATCCTCAGGAAGAAAGGCAGAGAAGCAAGACAAAATGCCAATTATTCTGTGTTCTTTCTGGCTTAACTGAAGGTGTTTGCATTTATTGGCATGCAAAGACAACTTAGCTCCCTCAAAGTTTGGTGCCATCCTCTAATTGCTGGGGGGAATTTGCACTCTGTTGCCAGGGGTGTGGCTGGTGCCTTCCTGCTCTAGTGTCTACACTTGAATTTTTCCACCTGTTTTTTCCCCTCTAAGACAGGGCTGCAATAATCATCTGATGTCATTAAAAACACCCTGTAATTAAAAACCACCAGGTCATGAGCATTTTAGTTCTTGCAAAGAGCGAGTTGAAAAGGTGTTTTGGGATTGTCAGGACTCCCAGGATGGGGTAAAGACACTGAAAATAGAGAAAATACAGCTCTAACAGGTGGATCTGAAGTCAGCCGCACTTAGCTGGGCAACCAGATGATTTCAAAGCTGTCAAAGTATTTGAAAAGTCCTCTGTCCTTTGGATATTACAATTTTAGTGGATAATTGGTGGTTCAGCACATCCTATAGGGGAAATATGCTTTCTGGCTGCCACAGAGGGCAGAAGATCCTGTTTGACTGAGGTGGTCCTCCTTTCTGGGTGTGAGAATCTCTCACAGAGTGCGGACAAATATTACAAAGCAGTTACTTCAGGTAAACATCCCTCAGAGTGGACATTGCTCAACCCAAGCTGTAAAACAGTGGGATCACACCTCCATCCCATCCTCTTCCTCCTCTTGAGGAACACCAGCACATACCAGACGTGCCTTTTGCTGGTGCCTGCAGGCTCAAAACCCATCAATCCAGAGGTGACTTCTGCCCCCAGCCTGTCGTCTTCACTATTTTACATATTAATGGAGAAGCCTGTGGCCTCTCTTTTAAGCAGCTCCCCTCCTCTTTTAAGGGAGATAAGATTACCTCCACTCTACATGCAGGAAGTGTTCCAGCAACAAAGAGATCCAGCAGCTTCCCTTCTCTGCTGATATTTGGGCTCTTTTAGTCACCATTTATGAAAATTACAACTAGCTTTGACAAATATTGTCCTTCTGCTTTGCATTTTGCTCCCAAGCTGGCTTGGTACAAGCCACCAACACCTCTCCAGCACTGGAGGGAGGCTCAGGAGGAAAAAGCAGCATTTCTTCATTCTTTCCTGATAATAATGTGCCCTGCAAGTATTTTTAGCCCTCTACTTGGTGTGGTGTAAAACACGCTTTTTAGGAAAAATAGAGGGAAATTGAATATTTTTTTTTTTTTAATTATGATCCTGACAATGTAGCACTGAGTCTCCTGGTTCAGGGGGAGGAAACTTGTCTGGTTTTCCATCTGGAGACATGAATTAAGAGTGCCTTCTTTATGTACAGAAATAAATGCCATGTGCTTTTGGATTTTCTCTGTTTGACTCTTAACTTTCCTGGACCCATGGATGGGAAGAAGGGAGATGCACTTACAGCAAGAACAGCACAGCCATAGCCTGCTTTCTAGGCCTGTATTTAGGGTGCCCTAAATAGCTACATTCCCCATCAGGGCTCCGAAACAGAGATGCAAGGGCTACCTCTGCTCCTAAAACCCCCTGGAGCATCCTTAGGGATGACTGCAGCCCTGACAGAGGGGTCCCATGGGGCCCTTATCCCCTCCTGCCAACTTCTGCAGAGGTACTGGAGGCCATCCAAGACTCTGCTTAAAATCAGGGCTTCCCCTGTGCCAAGGCCCCGCTGTTTCCAGGGCAGTGTCACTCGGAGCTAGCCTCAAGCACACGGACAGTAATTGCCCTGGGACTGGCCCTCAGGTCTGAACAGGAGGATCCCAGCGTGGTCCTGGCAGGAGAGAGCCCATGTCACTTCCTGCTGAGCTGATAGCAGCTCCCACTTGCTCCCCAGCTTCACCTTCCCCAAGGAGCATCCCGATATTCCCCACTCCTCCAGTCTCACAGTCAGGATTTGGGCTGACTCAGATGGATTTTACACCCTGATGAGTTACTATAACCTCTCCTGCACAAGCCTTAATCCCCTTCCAACCCCGCTGCTCTGCCAGGTGTTTGTGGGGGACTGTTTTGACCTGAAACCTCTCAGTGTCAGTGTTTGCTCCTCAGACAAAGCTAAAAAGAACCCACCTGCCATTTGGGGCCTTTTCCATATCTCTCTTTCCTCTTTCTCCTCTAAAGGAGATCAAGAAAGGTAGGTTTGTCATTCAGCAGAGATTTATCCCCAAATCAGTTGAACTTATAGTTCCAAAGAACAATACTTGTCCTGCCAGAGGGACCAGGTCCTACAGCTGGAATTGGAGTTGGGAATCTGTTTCCAGCCCCCTTAGAAGTGGTGAGGACATTTGAATAGGAATTTTACCAGTTTGCCTTGTTGCTGGCAGCTTTGCTCTACTGCTGAGCCACTGAATCCTGAAGCTTTCCAAGCCCTTCCCAGTGACTTTTTTTTCCCAGTCCTAGCTCAAATAGCAAAGGCAATGAAGGGACAGAGGCCTTTTGGTAAAGTCATCCATTTCTTCGGCAATGGCTCCAAATCCTCCTAGAAGGGATCTTTCAGCCCCGAAACCCCAGCACTGGTGGAACTGTGCCCATGGAATGGAGCCACCTCAAAGTGGGCAGAAAGGGACCTGAACGTCTCCAAGTGTCACATCTACACATCTTTTATCCCTGCAGGGATGGTGGCTCCACCACTGCCCTGGGCAGCTGTGCCAGGGCTGGACAGCCCCTTTCCATGAAGAAATTTTTCCTCGTATCCAACCTGAGCCTCCCCTGGCACAGCCTGAGGCCGTTTCCTCTCATCCTGTCCCTGTTCCCTGGGAGCAGAGCCCGACCCCCCCTGGCTGCCCCCTCCTGTCAGGAGTTGTGGAGAGCCACAAGGGCCCCCCTGCGATTTCTTTTCTCCAGGATAAACACCCCCAGCTTCCTCATCATCCCAAAGAGTCCTTTCATCCAGGAGCAGGGAAAAGGGACACTCAGGCAGGGTTGGAATGCCAGATCTGATTCCTGGTGAAGATCTCCCAGGACAGCCACTACCCATCTCCCAGGAATCTTGCAAGGGGAGCAGGGCTCCTACCGCCCCTCCAGGAGCGGCTTTCCACGTGGAGCTGCAGATCAGCACTGACCTCCAGTGGCTGCAGCCAAATCTAAGGGAGATGTGGGGATAAAACCCTCTGCTCCAGCCTCCCAGGGATGTCCCACAAGCAGCACACGAGGCTGAGGGACTTTTGCGATGGATCAGGGCTGACCCTTGGCAGCCCCTCACCTCTCTGACCTGGTTTCTGGATGGCAATGCCTTTCCCTTCCTGGCCTCCAGGCTTGGACAAGCATTTTTCCATATTCTTTTTTCCCCTTGTAAGTCACTCTATTGCCAGGACACCCCAGGAGAGCACACGGACACCACTCACCAAATGGGGTGATAAGACATTATCTTCCTGTCTATTTCCAGCTGGCTGCAGAGACAAAACTACCATGAGAAAGTGTGCAAAAAGTGAGGGAATGTGTGTGAGAGGATGGGCAGGGAGTGTCTCTCCATGGGACCTTGTGGAGAGGCAGCTCTAAAGTGCTGGGACAGAGCTCTGATCAACCACTGCTCTGTCCTTCCCAGGCAGCCTGCAATAAAAAGAACTGTATTTCCTCACTGCTAAACCCCAGAGGCTCCCCAGACTCCATGCAAAATCCCAAAAAAAGCAGTTTGCAACTCACTAAAGCAGTGGTGAAAATCCCAAACTGTGGAAACAGCAAACCTCACATGAAGCTGCAGCTGCACATCCCAAACCTCTGCTACAGAGCTGGCAGCTGCCTTGGGATATGCACAGCACTCCAACATCCCTGCAAGGCTTTCCTGGGACATGCACACCCTTAGCCAGGAGCCACAGTACCCTGGAATCACTCTGGAGCATCCAAGGAGAGCACCTGGCACGGTTACTGTTATAACCTGCCCAGCAACCAGGAATGCAGGAAGAAAGCTGGGAAGCTGCAATGGGACACAGCTGGGCAAACCACAGCAGCTATGCCATCAGGTTATCCCTGCAGGAAAAGCTGGGGTGAGAAGCTCAGGGCTGGTGAGTCAGGCAGGCAGTTTGGGAACGGGCTGAGCCAAGCCAAGGGGGCTCCAGGGCTGGGATAAAACCCTCCAGCACAGCAGGGCCAAAACCCATGGGAAGAAAAAGTTGAAATTTTCCTAGAAAACTCTTCCTCCCACTCCATCCTTGAAGGGATTCAACACTTGCTATAGGAAAACAGATATTAGCAGCGCGGAAGGTGTTTGGAGACACAGCCAGAATCCCAATACCCACATGGGACAAGGGTACAAAGGGTGACAGGGGGACAAGCACCTGCTCTGGCCCATCTCACAGAACCTTAGAATCCCAGAATGGTTTGGGTTGGTTGGAGCAGACCTTAAAGTTCATCCTGTTCCACCCCCTGACCCTGGTGGTCAGGGCACCCTCCACCAGACCTGTCCAACCTGGCCTGGCCATCCCAGCAAGAAAAGCCACAACCACACCAGTTTCAAGCCTTGAAGTCTCTCCTATCTTTTATCAAGCCAAAAATCTCTTCTTACCCAAATATTTTAGCTGTTGCAGCCTAAAAACCTGAAGGTGCCATGAGCTGTATTGATGCTGTGTGAAAGGGAATCATCCAACATACAGGTGGAAGAGTTTTTCCACAGTAAAATTCAAGCAGGGTTTTCAAAGCACTTGAAAAAGCAGGCACTGCAAAGATCCAGAGGAATCCGGTGTGGCTGGATTTTAAGGAATGACCTAGTAGGGTTTGAGTTTAACCTTTTAAGAGGGACCACTAAAAACATGAGGCACTGAGTAACTTCATGCCAAAAGATGTAGTGATCCCACCAGTGAACACCACAGGGCTGCAGGAGACCTTTAGCAGAGAGTAAATAAAGCATTTTTTGAGGGATTAAAGCAGCAGCAATCACCATCACAACACCTATGAAGTTTCCACAGGAAGCCCCATTTTCTGTGAGTGTGGATTTAAAGCAGCTTCCACGCACCCTGAGGGCAAAGCCACATTGTTCTCCTCTCCCTGAAGTGCCACCAGTTTGCCTTTGCCCCCATGGTCCTCGATAAAGCAGCACTGGGGACCACTCAAGCGTCCCCTCCCAGCCGTGCCCTGGGGTTCCTTCATAGCTGCCTGCAAAGGTCAGGAAGAAAGGGAGGGAGTGCTCATCCAGAGGGAAGTCCAGCCATTCCCCCTAACCCCTCCTCTCCCTTGCCTTGTCCTTGAGCACTCCTTATTCCCAGCTGCTTTCTGGAAGCGTGGTCCCTCCACCACCAGGTGCCGTTCTTTGGCTATGAAGGTACATCGGAATGCTGCGTGCTCCGGAGCCACCCCTGCTCCCGCACCATGCTGGGGGCCACCGGGAAGCTCCGCTGCAGCATCGCCCACCAGCACCTCCACCGCCCGTCCGGTAAGCCCCGCTCGCCTCCCACCTCGGGGAAAAACAGGAGGGAAAGAAGATCTGCATCGGATGGGAGACCCCTTAGGAATGTCACATCACCGTGGCTGTTGTCCCCTCATGTTGTGTCATGCACAGGGTCACCTTGGTCTTGGCTGCTAATGGTCTTCCAGCCGGGATGTGTGGCACCACGGCATCGGCCTCACCAAAGCCCACCCACCTGTCCCGTAGGCTTGAAGACAAAGGCTGTTGCTGCAATGCAGGATGTGAGAGGGCTGGTGGCAAGAGGATCCCGTGGCTTACCGTTCAAAATTTCTCATTATCTTCAGAGGCTGATGGGGAAGGAGACAGGAAAGCTCAGCCTGGGCACCACGTGGACACCACATTTCCCAGCCTTGCTCACAACCCCCTTGCAACATGTGACAGAGGGATGTGTATTAAGATGCAACCCTCTCCATGCAACTGGACCCACATTTTGGGGTCCAAATTCTCCCTGCTGGGCTGGTCTCCAGCTCTCTGTTCGCTTAAAAGCATTCACTGTGCCAGTGGCAAGCTGGGTGAGTGGGAGAGCCTGAAGTTCTGGGAAGGTAAAATTGACTCACCAGGGAGGCAGCCAAAGATTTAGCGGAGGTCGCAGGCACTTATCTGTGTTTTGCTGCACGTCTGCTGTGTCCCTAGTTCCACTACTTACCTAAAGACTTGAAAATGGGCAAATTTATCTGCTTCTCCTAAAGCATGGCTAAGTCCAAAGGCTGCCTGTGCGATGTTAAAATTGCAACATGCAATTTGTACCTCAGTGTTACTGGGAATTGCTTTGGAAAGCAATGCCAGAGAGCTTTCCAAGCAGTCAGCACAGACACGGAAAATGGATGCCAAGGATGCTGCTGCCAGCAAGGCTTTCTGGAGAAAGCCATCTCCCTGCCCATCAGGAGAGCAGTTGCATGGGAAGAGCCAAGATTTTGGGTCAGCAAACCCCTTTGCTCTGGCTCCTTTGCACCTCTGTACCCACACCCACATCCACAGGCAAAACTGGGGGGGATTTTTCACATTTCTCCACCTTCTTCCTGCAGATCCCTGCCCTGACCCCACCAGCGATGTCAACTCCAGCCAGTTTTCCAGCCAGGACCTCTCCAATGTCATCCAGGGAGAAAGGGCCCTTCAGCAAGCACTGAGCATCCTGTAGCAACACAGGAGCTGGCAGGCAGAAACCACGCTGGTAAAGCCCAGCCACCTCTTGCCTTGGCTGCTTTGTGCCAGAAAACCTCTTGGGAGAAGATTTGGGAAGGGTGATTTGCTTCACAGAATCACAGATTGGTTTGGGTTGGAAGGGACCTTAAAACTCATCTCATTCCACCCCTCACCAGGGGAAGGGGCACCTTCCACTAGACCAGGCTGCTCCAAGCCCCATCCAACCTGGCCTTGGACACTTGCAGGGTCACAGTGGCAGGTTTTGGGGTTGACAGAGACTCTCTGCTGTCCCAGGACACCAGTGCTGCTGTGTCCAGTGCTTCCCTGCCTGGGCTGGGCAGGGTGTTCCGGGCAGAGGCAATCCTGGCCATACCAGTGGAGCAGCTGCACCGGGAACTGTTGGAGAGGACGGAGCAGATGCCTCAGTGGAACCCAACACTCAGCCAGGTGAAGGTGAGGTGGGACAAGATGCCGCCATGGGCAGATATGTTCCAGGCTCTGAGATGCTAGCACCCAAAAAATCCTATTTGATGGAGGGGCTTAGTATTGCTGAAGGATTAAAGCTAATTCCACACTCCTGCAAGAGCAGGATATCACCCTAGGGAGAGGAAATGCACTTTGCTGGCCTGACATTGTAAATGTGGCATTTCCAAACTCTCCTTTCCACATGGTGCCTGTTGACAGCGGTTTTCCCAGGCTAGGGAATCTGGTGTTACGCAGATTCTAATGTCAGAGGAATCACACAGCTCAAAAAGAGGCAGAACCAAATATATCCCACTCTAGGGGCAGTGGCAGGAAGCTTGTGTGCTGTCTTGGGGTTGTTTTTCTGCTCCCAAATCACAGAACATCTCTCAGGAAGCTGCCAGCCCACGAAGCCTCCCCTCACTCACCTGGGCTGGCTCAGATGCTCCCCAGGCTCCATTCATTTATGGCTACCATGTACCTGTACCTTCAGGAAAAGAAGTAACATTGAGAGACTCCTGTCCCAGATTAAAAAGGCTGCAAAAATCACCCTCTTTCACCCTTGGAGATTGGGATTTAATTATCACCCAATGCCCCCCACGCTGCTTTTGCCACCAAAGTGGCTTAGGGTCCCCTGGACAGGAGTAAGGGAGTGATAGGAATGTCCCCAGAGGGGAAGCCACAAGGAACCTAATCCTAATTCCCGGGGTGTTCCTTGCTCTGGCAGGTGCTGCGGCACATCGGGACGTGCAGCTGACACACAAAGTCACTGCTCCCAGCCCAGGCAACCTGGTGGGCCAGGGGGACTCGGTCAGCGTGCGGCACCGCGGGCGGAGGAACACAGCCGCCTACCTGTGAGCCCAGGCCACCTCAGGAAGGGGGCATCAGGCAAAGTAAAGCCCAGAGAACACATTCCCTTCTCCCAGCACTGGGCTTCTGCTTCGAGGATGGAGCGGAGCATCCGCAAGCTGAGACGACCGAGGTTGCACCAAACCTTGTATGAGGGGTTGCATAAAAACTCCAGCAACAGGAGCTGGGTTTTGGCATCAAACAGGAAAACAGGGGGCTGTCGAACATTTGTTCTGGCCTCATCCTTACCCTGGTTTCACCACTCTTCATTTATTACCTGACCATGGCAGCAGGGGCTCATTTTGACCTGAACCAGTAACACATTGATATTTATTTTTGCACTGGCTAAATTATTTATGTGACTATACATAGTGGTTTTCCTCCTGCTCGAAACAGAAACATGACATTCTGGCTGATAAAGAGGAGAAATAACAAAAAATAAATCCATTTCAACAACCACACACAGGTCGCACTCATATTTCCCCCTCCACACACCCATCCCCCAAACAGATCAATAGCAAGAGATTTTTATGTGGATTTATTTTTTTTTTACATTATGTTAGAGTTCAAAAAAAAAAAGAACCCAACAAAATTAATAAATATTAAAAGTTTAAAAGCTCTGAATCTCATATGTACAAAACTTTATACATCGCAGTAACACTAGACAAGGTTACATCACAGGAACGCCTCGGTGCGTCCACCCAGCCCAGGATGGTGCAGGGGACCAGAGTCATCCTCTCCTGGAGAGAGGACCAGAGACAGGACAGAGCGACCCAAGCTCAGCCTACCTTCAGTTGGAATAATTTCCCCATCCCTGGAAGTGTTCAAGGCGAGGATGGGGCTTGGAGCAACCTGGTCTAGTGGAAGGTATCCCTGCCCATGGCAGGAGGGCTGGAACCAGATGAGCTTTACGATCTCTTCCAACCCAAACCATTCCAGGATTCCATTAAATACGCAGTGCTGGGTGCCTGCCCTGCAGCATCACCACCCCAGAGCACCCACAGCTGGTGGGGGGTGTTTTATCACACCCCGCTTTAGATCTCCCCCACCTCTCAGCTCGAGGTCAGGGTCAGCACCTGGAGCGCAGCCCCCTTGCCCGCAAATCCCCCCAAGGGCCCCTGGCTGTGGGTGCAAGGAGCTGGGTCAGTCCCGAGCCACAGCCCTCCCCTGAGGTGCAGCGAGGAGCCACTGCAAATATTCCTTAAGCAATAAAGCACTGATACCCAGGCCAGCACGGAAGGGAGGGGCACAGCTGGGAATTTGGGAGGGAGGGCATCACAGCCCATTTTTGAGGGGAGGAAGGTCTTTTTCTTATGCTCCTTGAAGTGTAAACGAAGCATTATCTTTGGCACAATAAATAAATGCTGGCACTCCCATGGAGGGGCTGGCAAGGGTGGTAGCGGCATTCCAAGGGATGAATCCCACTCCGGTATCCCCACAGCATCTCGTTGGTCCTGTGGGTACCAATACCTGCATGTCCTGGATCTGGGCATTCCATAGGCACCACACCCAAGAGATGTGCCAGTGGCTTGGCTCAGACAGATGGGGGCTTTGTTCCGTGATTTGGGATGCCCACCTAATGCCAAAGAGCAGCAGGGCAGCACACAGGAGGCCAGGGACCTCCAGCCTCAGGTGCTTTAAGAGGAGTTGGAAAAATGCTCATCCAGCCGTCACTCAGCAGCAGGAGGGTGTTGGGAACGCCGGGAGAGCACTGCAGAGTCCGATGCTTAAAATATCAGGAATGCAGACGGGTCTCCATCCTTTTCAGTCACAGCAAGTACCTCAACCTCACCCCTGTCACAATCCATGGCAGACCAGGAAAGTCACCCCAGGCCACCTCATCAGCAAGCCTTGAAGAGCTTACAAACACTGTCCCCAGGGATGCCTCATCCTACTCCTTGGACACTAGGCACGCAGGACCATCAGGGCCAGCAGATGCACCCACACCACGCATGTGCTCCCAAGGACATCTTTGCAATGCCAAACTGGTCTATCTGCCAAGCCTTGCCTTCCTCAGACTCCACCTCTCAATTGCCCAAACCTCCTCCCCCAGAAATGCCCACCTTCCCCTCCCACTACACCCGGAGGTTGATCACCCCTAAGCACCCAAACCACAGCAGCCCCCTCGGGGACACCATTCTGGGGGAGGTTTTGGGGAGTGAAACTCCTCCAGGCAAACCCTGTGCCCAGAGCTGGCCCCGTACCCAGCAAGGTGAGTGCAGCCCGAGGCTCCTAAAGTGCTGTGCAAACATTTAGTACTTGGCACAATCATTTTTAAGGGCATTAAGCACCCCCCTTTCCACCCCTTCCCATACAATGAGAAATGCAGACTAATCTTTCTCTCTCCTCTCTTTGTAACTGCCCCTAATATCCACTCCCAGCTTCCCAGTCACCCCCATTTCCCTCTGGAAGGTGTTGGTGCCCTGCAGGCCCTGGGCCCAAGGGTGCAGGGGTGAGGCTGATGGGCCTGGGGGAGGCTGGCACTCGTATCATCTCAAGGCTGGCCAAGAGCAGTATTGCCTACAAAAAGTCAGCCCCAGGTGACAGGCATTTTTAAAATCACTTTTTGGTCTTTGACCTGTGGTTCTTATTACTCACACTGGAATTTCCTGGACCATCTCCTGCCTCCAGGACAGAAGCTGCTCTATGCTTTTCATGCTCCACCTTCTCCCAGACACATTTCCCAAACTCTCTGCCCCAACAGGGACAGCCCAGAGCAGCAGTTTGGGATTTCCCCTCGCCATCTCCCTCCAGTTTCCTCGCCCCACCAGATTCCCATCATCCTCCCATTGCCATCTCCAAGCTCCAGGACTGACCCACCAAGCCAGGGCCCTCTTCTCCAGCACATGCTGTGTTGCTGCTTGGAGCAGGGGGAAGAAAAAAGCAACATTAAAGCCATCCCCCTCCCACATCTTTATAGCACCTTGGGAGGAAGCAGCCTGTCTACCTGCAGCTTTTTTTGCTCCTTTCCACCTTTTTTTCCATGGCACTGTCAAAAAACACCATGGCATGGGAGGGCAAGGGGGATCATGAGAAATAAGTGGTTTTCCCAGGAATTTCTGGGTGTGGAGCCAGGCCATTCCCAAACCTGACCGGCACCCATGAGAAAACAATCGCTGGAAGTCAAAGGGAGAGGAAAAAGATGGGGAGAAAGGGAGCGAAGAGGGAGAAAGGTTTCCCTGGCCCCATGGTGAGGTGGTCCCGAGCAGGTTACCTGGCCCCCTGGCCCCTGCCCGGCTCGCTCGGGGCTGGCAGCTCTCCTGGAAAAGCACCTCTGCTGGATATCCCAGGGGCTGGAGTGGGCTCCCCACTGAGTCCTCCCCGAGCCAAGGGAGTGGAGTAGGGAGGGAGTGCCAGAGCGGGGCTGGGAGCGGTGGTTCCCGGGGGAATGCTAGGGCCGGTGACCGGGGGTGAGCCAGTGGTGGAGGAGGCTTTCTTCCCACAGGATTCACAGCAGAGCTTGTTGTATCCAGGGATGGAGCAGTAGCGAGCCAAGACCTCCATCTGGCAGAAGATGGACTTGTCCCCAAGGCAAGGCTCTCCTGGAGAGGGACAAAGCACAAAATAAGGCATTAGGCTCCCACCCCTGCACCTTTCCAATGGTCCTGAAGGGAACAAGGCACCCTTTCAGGGTGCTGCCTGTCCACATAGGAAGCGGGGAACAGGGACCTGGAAAATTAAGCCAAAGCTTCTGTGCATGGAGAAAAAACAGTGAATAAGGGATGCTCCGAACCAGCATCTTAAATCAGCGCCTCACCCCAGCTATGAAGAAATCCAAGGGGAAAAACCCAAACCCATCTACCCATTTTTAAAAATTCCAAGGTAAAAAGGACAGAGCATAAAATCCAGGAGGCAGAGGGAGCACAACAAGCAAACTGCAAGACCCCGCAGTCCACAAGATGGCAATGGAGCAGCAGCTTTGGAGCAGAGGCATAAGGGATGCAGCAGCGGAGGGTAAAACTCCCCAGGAACACTGCTGGATATGGTCCCACCTCTGTGCTTCCCACAGGGAGGTGAAGAAGTCCCTTATCCTGGGAAAGGAGCACGGACACTTACTGGCGGAGATCTTGCTCACGGGGTTTTTGGCTCCATCCTGGGGCGCCTGCTGCCCCTTGGTCGTGCCCTGGTCACTGGCGTTGGCACTGACAGTGATGCCGGAGATCTTCCCTGCGGAGAGAGCACCACGATACCCAGCAGCCGCAGGAGACTGGTGGCACTCAGAATACCTCGAGACAGTGTTTGTTTTAAGGGATCTCCTTACATATTAAGTCCCTTAGGTAGAAACCAGCTGACCCAGCACTTAAGCCACTCAAACCCCCCTCCAAGATAAACTCCAGGGTGCCCATCTCCACCAGTTCATCTCATCCTCAAACCGCCAGAAAACCCAAAACCAGCCAATGTCAGGGCTTAGAGAAGAAAAGGGGAATCTTTGGACTGGCTTTCAACTTTTTTTTGCTGCCAGCAGCAGCAGGGATGTTCAACTCGACCTTGTCTGCTGGCACTCCCTGAAGCCACGATGGGCTGGAGGCGTTTGTAGGAGTTGATCCCCAGCAGCGCGTGCCCCATCCCAGTGCCACTTCCCCCTCTTCTCACCCGGGCAGAGGGCCACGTGGCAGCCCTGGATGGCCTCTGGTTTGTCACCGTCGCAGCGGGCGCTGCTCTCGCTGCCCTTGCACACCACCTGCCTCTGCTGGACACCTTCCCCGCAGGTTGCCGAGCACTGCGCCCAGACATACGGACAGGCAGTCAGTAACACACCCACACCCCAACAGCAGCCCGGGGGGCAGCTGAGGGATGTGCAGATGACAATTCCTCGGGTGGATATTGCTTTCCATTACGGGATTTCCCTCCCTGTCTCCCAAACCCCCACACTCTCTGCACAGGGACGTTCTCCCCTCTCTAACTTTGAGTGAGCCACTGAAAACAGCGCTGGCTCTTGGACCTTTATCTCCATCCCTGGAAGTGTTCAGAGACAGGCTTGGAGAAACCTGATCTAGTGAAATGTGTCCCAACCAAGGCAGGGGGTTGGAAGGAGATGGGCCTTAAGGTCCCTTCCAATGAAAACACCACTGGCTCTTGTACCCTTATCTCCATCCCTTATCTCCACCAAGGCTGGGCTGGATGGGACTTTGAGCAACCTGGTCTAATGGAAAGTGCCCCAGTCCACAGCACGGGGTTGGACTAGATGACCTCTAAAACTCCCTTTGAAATGAACCATTCTAGGATTCTACTCCGTGCCCCCTATAAGCACGTGACCTTCACACCCAGCTCTAACCCTCCCTGTTCCCAGGGGCTTCCCACCGGGCCCACTCCCCTCAGCTCACCTCGGACCAGGCTCCTGTCCTCCACTGCGCAGGGCAGGGCAGGCGGCCGCAGGGCCGGCGCGTCTCGGGACGCTGCCCGGGGCAGTACTTGGCGTGCAGGGTGCGGTTGGAGCCGTCCTGCAGGCGCTGCACGCACTGCACTGCCCGCACCTGCACCCCCAGCTTCCCGCAGGAGCGGCTGCAGGCGCCCCACTCCTCGGCCACCCACCTGCCAGGCCGGGAAGACGGACACGGAGAAGGCATTAGAGGAGACGTTCGAACAGGGAAGCAGCCGGAAACGCGCTCCCAATGTGGCCCCCAACACCCCCACAGAGGGGTGGGAGCACCTCAGGCCTGGCAGAGGGGACTTACATGGGCTGGGAGCATTCCTGGAGGTTACAGCGCCTCCGGATCGGCTTCGGCTTCTTGCTGTTGTCACAGAAGTTTCTGTGCACCATCCGGTTGTCGCTTTTCCGACGGCAGCCATACTTGGTGTACTGGATGCCTGAGGGGGAAGAGCATGGGCAGTGAGGTGATGGGTGTGGGAGTCCCACCAGATTCCCCCTGGGTCCCTCTCCTGCATCCCTGCTCTCAGATGCCACCACTCAGGTGGGACCCAACGCTTGCAGGGGATGCTTGCATGCGTGCTGGACCTCCCTGGGGTCACCCAGGCAGCCATGGCGTGCACACAGCTCATGGGAAGTGTCGCAGCCCATGTCAGGGGGTTGGACCAGGTGACCTTAAAAGGTTCCTTCCAACCCAAACCACTCTGTGATTCCCAGAACACAAGATCTTCCCCGTGATCTGAGGGTCAAATCCCACTGGCCATGTGGAAGCAAGGCTTTCATCAGCAAACCCCACACCTACTTCCATGCAAATTTAGGATAGGTCATCTTCAAGATCACTATTCCTTGGCTCAAATCCCATTAAAAACAGACAAGGAACTCAAAAGTGATAGCAGGTCCGTGGATAGACAGACAAAGGTATGCACACGCAGTCACATAAGCCTGTTTCCATAAGAAATCTGGCTAAAACACTTAAACTGATTTGTAAAAATTTTTTCCAAGCCAGAGATGCCCTAAGGGGCTCACACACCCTCTAACATATCCAAGCATCCCCCCAGGCACGCCCTGTAGGCTGTTACGTAGGGAAAGGTACCTCCTCCACACGCTTTGGAGCACTGGGACCAGCTCTTGAGAGCCCACTCGTAGGAATCCATCTCCTCCAGCAGGACATTGTTGTTTCCAATCATGGGCAGCAGGTCTTCGTGGATGATGTACCGGTACATCAGGCTGCTCCTTGCCTCCTCCTCCTGAGGGATGACCTGCAGGCATGGAGGGAGCAGCCGGAGAGGGGGAAGAGTGATGCCATGGGAGAGGGACCACATGGCAAGGTGGCCTACACTCAAAACTGGGGATGGACACAGGGATGGATGGACAGGAGCACAAACCTGCCATTCCCATGGTGTCCAGGGAACCCAACCTCTAATTGCCCCAAATACCAGCATAATTAAAACGGGATGTAGAGTCATAAGGAATTTCTGCACAGAGCAAAATGCAGCCGGACTCTAAGGGAAGCACCCGAGCAACACGTCCTTACGCCATTCCCTCACGTAACTTGTCATCCCCTGCTTCTGGCTGGCTCATTCCCTGGATTTTATGACACGCCCCACAACCTTCCGCTACCAAAGTCCTTCCATCACCTGCCACATCCCACCTCAGGCCACTTTCCCTGTCATCCTCAACCCGCCCAGAGCACGTGCCAGCCAGGCTTACCAAAACACTGATGGCCTCGTGCAGGGGACCGCTGGTTTTCAGGCTCTCCTTGCCTTGCTCCACAGCATATTCCCACTCCAAGCCCATCTCAATGAACACTTGGCTTTTGGTTTCTTTGCCCTTGGCATTCAGAATGAAGTTCCCCGTGGCTTGATTCTTAACAGCTGGAGGGGAAAGGAGGTATTTCAAGATCATTCCCTCTGGTCACTGATTTTGGAGGACTGCAATGACCCAAATAAGACCCTTTTGGTGGGAATTATCACAAAAAGGTTGTCTAGGGTGGGCTCACCGATGCTGTGGGATGCCGGCTCCATCTCTTCTATCTGAAGGTGCCTCGCTCCAGCTGGGATCTCAAACATCTTCAAAACACCTGCAAGGGAGGGAGGAAGGATGTAGGGAAGGGAAACAGCAGGTTTGCTCCAACTGGACATGTGAATCCAGCTTGGGGATCTGCTCCCAAACCTACCCAGCCCTCTCACCTGGCTGCTTGGGGGTTTTGGCCAACGTGCCCTTCACCGTCCGGCAGTGGGAATTGTCCCCTCCGCAGACCCCGCACTTGTCATCCTGCTTCAGGGAGCCAACCTCCTTGTCACAGCCAACATGCTGGCACCCATGGGGAGGACAAGACAAGCCTGGGGTTACATCCCTGCAGCTCAGCCTGGGATTACATCCTTGCAGGCCAGCCCGGGGTTACATCCCTGCAAGCCAGCCCATCGCTCTGCCATCCCCTTTGCTGCACCCCAGTATTGGCCCCCTGGGGTAAAACACGTGCCGCCAAGGAGCTGTGGGTCAAGGAGAGGCACCGGCTCTCTCCTGGACATGGAAAGGACAGGGACAGTCCCACAGCCAGCTCCTCACCACGCACTCGCCCCGGACACAGACGCTGTAGGGGTCTCGGTAGCTGCAGCGGGTCCCATCGTGAACAACCTGGTTCATGAACACCACGTCCCCCGTGCCCTCGGACTGGCAGATCAGCTCACACTTCTGAGCATCTGCGGCAAAGGAAAAGGGAAAGGGGAGAAAAAGGGAGGTGGGGGAGAAAAAGGGGTTGTGGAAATATATTAGGATGGATAAAGACAGAAATCCGTCTCAGCTTGTACCCCTGAGCACAGCCACATTTCCAAAGCCCAGGATATTAATCTGCTGTATCTCCCACATCTCAAGAGCCTGCACTTTTGCCTGGCACCCTCAGGAAATTAAGGGAAGGATGGGACACGCTACATGAGGCTGCAATGCAAGTAGGCAGCTCTGCTCTGGAGACAGACTGGAAGAGCTGGGGAGTTCAGCCTGGAGGAGAGGGCTCTGCCGAGACCTTAGAGCCCCTTCCAGTGCCTAAAGGGGCTCCAAGAGATCACAGAGGGACTGTGGACAAGTAGAAAGGTCTGGAGTGACAGGACATGGGGTCATGGCTTCAAACTGACAGAGGGCAGGATTAGATGGAATATTGGGAATAAATTCTTTCCTTAGAGGATGGTAAGGCTCTGCCCAGAGAAGCTATGGCTGCCTCATCCCTAGAAGTGTCCTTCAAACTCTGAGCAACCCGGTCTAGTGGAAGGTGTCCCTGCCCACAGCAAGGGGGTTGGAATGAGATCATCTTTAAGGTCCCTTCCCAACTCAGACTATTCTGCAATTCCATGATTTTAAAAACTTGGCTGCTTGATGCTGGTTTATTGCACAGCAGTTTCCAGCTCAGGAGCTTCCCACCATCCAACGCCTGTGCAGCTGGCACAGTCTCTATCCCATGATAATGGCCACCAGCCCCACTCTGGGAGGGAAGGCAATTTGGCTACTCCTCCTTTGCTAGGACTCGCCGCCACTCACCGTCGTGATGCTCGTAGGGAAGCCAGGAATGTTTGCTGTTCTGGTGGGTGTAGTAGGAGTTGCGCTTGGAGCACTGCTGGGCTCGGAAATCCTGGTAGGGCCCAGGGCACTCCTCGGCATTGCACATCTGGTACTCATAGGTGGCTCCCGGGCACAGGCGCCCACCATATGCCGGGCTGGAAAAAAAATCCAGTGGGTTATAGGAGCGCCAGAGAGGGGATGGTGTTCAAACCCAACGCAGCTCAGAGCCCGAAAGGCATGGCACAGCTCCTGCAGGAGCGGATGTCCCCATCCCTGCCAGCAAGGGAAGAGCCTGGAACCACTGGCTCTTGGCCACTTCCAGTTGGGAAAAGGGAGGGAGGCGAAATCCAAACATACGGCGGGTTGTCACAGCTCCGGCTGCGGGATCGCACGCCTCCTCCGCAGGTCCTGGAGCACGAGCCAAACTTGGACCACGAGCTCCAGGTGCCATCCTGGCTGTACGGTTGCTCTGACGTCTTCCAGATGCAGTGGCCCTTGAAGCACCACTGGAAGGGAGGAGAAGGAATGAGCTCCACACCTCTCCCAAAGCACACAGCACCAGTGGAGAGCCCACCGGCACCCACAGCACTACAGAGATGGTAAAGCAGGGGAGGAAGGTGCTCCCCATCGTGCCCTTGGGCACATCCCTCCCATGGGAAGCAGAACCAGCCCCTACCTTGCCAGGGGAGCACTCAGTCCCATCCAAGGGCGGCCCCTTCTTGGTCTTGCAGAAGTAGGGATTGTCCGGGTGGCTGCACCACAGCTGCTTGCAGGGGTCGAAGGTGCGGAACTGGGAAGCACAGAGGAGCTGGGCTGGGACGGCAGCAGCAAGTCCCGGCAGGCTGGTGGCAGCCAGGCTGGTTGTGGGGCTCAGGAAGGGGGGACAGCGTGGCCCTACAGCCCCTACTCACTGCCGTGCATGTCTTGTAGCCCACACCAAAGTCGAAGCGGCACTGCTCATCCATGGAGTAATTAATTCCCGGAAGCTCGGGCAATGTGGGCCACTGGTGCTCAAAGGGGTCATCCAGGAGGCAGTCGTAGGAGCTGCAGGGTCAGACACAGAGGATTTCCCTCCTTCACCCCATCTCTCAGCTCCAGGCCTCTCTCCAAATTCAGATATTCAGAAATACGAATTAGCATGGAATCCCCGAATGGCTTGGGTTGGAAGGGTCCTTCAAGGCCATCATGGGCAGGAGCACCTTCCTCTAGACCAGGTTGCTCCAAGCCCCGTCCAACCAGGCCTTGGGGACACTTCCAGGGAGCCAGGGGCAGCCACAGCTGCTCTGGGCAACCTGTGCCAGGGCCTCACCACCCTCACAGGGCAGAATTTCTTCCCAGTATCCCATCTAACCCTGCTCTCCGGCAGTGAGAAGCCATTCCCTCTTGGCATATTACGCCAGGCCCTTGTCCAGAGTGCCTCTCCAGCTCTCTGGAAGCCCTTTCAGGCATTGGAAGAGGCTCTTAGCTCTCCCCAGAGCCTTCTCTTCTCCAGGTGAACATCCCCAGCTCTCCTAGCCTGGTTCCAGAGGCACTCCAGCTCTGGGAGCCTCTTTGGGTACAAAATGCCACCAGTCACAGTCTGAAGGGAGAACATCCTGTCCTGGCTGGAAGGGACCTACTGGATGTAGCGGATGAGCTCCTGTTTGCTGCAGCGGGACCAGTGGTAGCGGTGGAAGGCGGCCTGGACCAGCGGCGCCATGATGCTCCCCATGCTGGTCTCATCAGCGCAGCGATTGCCCTGGCCGTCGTGCTCCATGCCCAACCTGATGGGGAAATCCCACAGGACTTACACCTGCACCAGCAGAAACCCCCCTTTGCACGGAGAGGGGCACCACCAGGCTTGTCCCCAGCTCTGCCCCCGTGACTTACACGTGGCCGGTCTCATGGGCGACCACAAAGGCCGAGGAGAAGCCGTCCTCGTGGTTGAGGGTACAGCTGCGGAGCGGGTGGCACATCCCTGTCACCGGAGCGTAGCCTGGGGCAAGGAGAGAAGGGGAGGACAGAGGAGGAGAGGAGAGAGAAAACCTTTGAGACAGGAGGGGAAAAAATGAAAAATTCAGAGAAAAAACCAACAAAAACACAACTTGGCTTGAAAACAGAGAAAATGGAGAGGAAGGCGCTGAAGAGGAGGAGCTGCCCAGGTCACTTAGACGGCAGCCCAAGGACTCGCTCACCAGTGTGACCACCCCAGTGCCAAAAGCCAGCCGAGGTTGCTCTGGGGCTCGCCAGCACCTCTGTGCCCTCGTGCCGACGCGCCTGGCAGAAACTGCACCCATGACACCCTATCGGTGTGGGTGGCCACCACCTCCCAGCCCAGGAATGGCATCCCCGCATTCTTCTTTATTTAAAATAAATAAAGAAGGAACAAGAGAGAGAAGGAAAGGCACGAGGTGCTCCCCAGAGCCCTGCCTAAACCACAGCCTTGCCAAAACCACAGCCCTGCTCCCCACGGAAAGCACCCGCACATGCACCCGGCCCAGCCCCAGGACCCCAGCCCTCGATCAAGTGCAGTGCAGTGGGGCAGCTGTGGGCAGGGAAACCTTTCCCTGCCTAGTCGGCAGCACATCACCTCCATTTGGGTCACTTCTCCTTTCTTTTCTCACCTTATTTCTGCCCAATTTGATTAACTCATTGGCACATTCCAGAATTTACTCTCCACATTTTTTAATGTGTGTTGGGTTTTTTTAAGGCTGACCCTTTTTGGCATCATGGGAGTTAGTGAAGGAAGGGCTTACAGGTCAGAGAGGCAAAAGCAGGGCAGGACCATGCTGGATAACCGTGCCCTGGCTGGAAGAGGACAGCTTGGTGAGCCAAGAGTGGGCTACAGCAGGAGAGGGCTGCTGACGAGCTGAGGGTAGATGTTAATTCCTACACCCACCCTCGCCAAGCCACAGGGTTCACAGAGCCCACCGTCCTCGTGGGATACTTGAACCACACCAAGTCACGCCCATAACTGGGTTTAACCATAAGTAATAAATCAAACCCTGGATATATCATTTTTAAAGAGTTCTTTTCCCCAGGAAACTTTCCACAAGAAAGAGTAAAGATGTGGGAAGTTTTGTCTACAAGGGGAGAGCCAATGTATTTTGTCTAGGATGAAAATTGGATGAATTCCCAACAAAAGACGCTGTGGATGGGAGATGGGACCAAGGAATATGAAAAAGGTGGGTGGTCAGGAAAGCAGTTTTTCATAATGAAGACCCCAGTAAGAACTGGAAGGAGTATACAGGGTTCTCCACAGCAGAACCATGGTGAGAAGTAACTACCTGGTAAATATTTAATTCTCAGCACAAGCATCCTTAAGCCCAGGCCAGAAACCCCCCGTGCCACCCACTGAGGAGCGACACAGAAACTCTTTGGGTGTTGACAAGATTTCTGCAGCAGCAATTAATAATTTAAAACCCATCTGTCCACTGCCTCTCTCTTCAAAGGGCAGGGATTATCTGGCACCACGGGCTGGTCCTTCATTCCACACATCCCCAAGCTCAACAGGGGTGCTAGGGATCCGCAAGGATTTTGTTTTGAGGAAAAGAGGCAAGAGCAAGCAAAGTGTTACTATTCCAGCAGCCCAACCAGAGGGAAGTTCCCGGTGGATGAGGAGCACCTCGTGCCATGCACCACAGCCAGGCAAAGACACGGCAGCCCTGGAGACTTCTGCAGAAAGCAGACATCCATCCCAGAGATGTGTGACAAGCAGGGAGCCAGATCCGCAGGGAAAAGGGGAAGGAGCTGGAACGAGCACACCCTAGAGCAGGGCTAGTTCACTGATCTCACGATTCCTTCCCACCACGAGACAGCCCAGGGAGTGTTCCCCCTCTGCTGACATGCCAAAAAAGGTCCTCTCACCAATGCCTTTGGACACAGTCACTTCGCCAGGAAGGGTCTAGAAAAATGAAACAAAACCTGGTATTTTTCCTATGCTGCTGCCCAGCTCCGGACAAGGAGCCCAGAGCAGGTCACAGGCTTGGCACAAGGCAAGCTCTGCTGCTTGGTGGCCAACAGCACGTTCAGGAGGGTTTCCAGCTGGATGTCTCCTGTGGTTCATCTCCTGCTGAGGGGGATCCTTTTCAGGCAGGTAATCCAAGTTAGGACAGGTCTCCTCCTCTGCCTTTCCTTCCTCCCGTGCACACCAGGAAGACTCATACTACAAATCAGTGACGCTGTCACCACATTCATGGCATCAGATGGAGCCTCCTAAAGGAAATCCAGACCTGGCCACCAATGTGGGAAGAAGGAGATGGCAATTTGGAGCCAGCAGGTTCAGAACTGGGAGAAGTCACCCCTCATGATGACACCAAAGCACCTGCTTTCCTAATGGAGCCGTGAAACACCAGAAGGTTTTCCTGGAAATTTTATTGCCAAGGCCTCAGCTTCTCAGACCACACTGGCACAACCTCTGCACCAAGAGGGTGAGAGATTCCTGCAGCAAAACCTCCTCTTTGGCCTAGGGTTTATTCAATGCTCCCATGTCCAAGAAACAAATCCATATAAAATCATGTTTTAAAGGTCATCTAGAGGACAGAATGAAGCTTCCTGTGATTTTTCATTTTTTTAATCTTATTTTTATGTTTTTAAGGCATTTTGGGACACGGGGAGGACTGGTACACGAAAACAAAGAAGAGCAGAATGAATAAATATATTTTATGCATTCAGGTTGATGCTCTGGATTAATTCTGTCTTTCTTTGATGAAAACAATACCAATTTTTATAACCTTTTTCTGGACCTCACTGGCCAAGAAACAGACTGTGTTCGCAAGAAATCCTCTTCCCTCACTGGCTCTTCCCCCAGCAAACTGCACATACCTGATCGAGACAAATACAGTACCTTGCATACCTGCGGGCCCAAAATCTTGCCTGGTGAGGAAGACAGCGTGATCGTGGTACTCAGCGTGCTCCGGGTCAGAGCGCTGCTGCGAGTGCGCCCAGCGGCACACCTGCTCCAAACTCCTGGATGGATTCCCCCGCTCGATCAGGCTGACTGACTGTGGAGAGAGTGAAAAATTCACAGGTGGGAAGAAAAGGAAGAGATGCTGCCCTTCCCCTGAAAGCCACGGAGGTTTTATCCCGAGTGGAAGACAAGAAGCTGCAGGAGGACTCACTCGGGAAACATCAGAACTAATGAGTGGTGAGCTGAGATCTCCCCTGAATTCGAACATCTCATTATTTCCTACATCGTGCCCTGAACCTGAGAAGTGACACAGCTGGACAAAGCAGCTGCCTCCAGCACCTCCTTTCGGGAGGAGAAATCATCCCAAACAGAGCCCACTGGTTCTCATCCCACTGGAGCACCACAGCTCCAAATCCCTTCCCTTCCACAGATCATCCTCCAGCCCAGAGCACAAAGGTCGCTAGGAGGAAGCCAGACAGATTATTGGCTTTCTCAGGTAGAGATGATGTTCTAGGTCCCATAGAAGCCTCCAAAAAGGGGCCAGTCCCTGCTCCTCAGAACCAGCCCTAGATCTCCAGGATGTGTTGGGTTTCTGCTGGCCATATAATAAGGAAGTTTTTCCCAAGACCTAAAGGGTCTTATTTATGGATCACACACACAGAGACATCCCCTCATTAACATCCTTGCTAGAACACTTCATCTGGGACAGGGGCTTGCCCCAGAAAAGTACAGAAAATCACATTGCTTTAAAGAAAATCTTCTGGCTGTTGTGCCCAAACAAGCCTTAAAAAATAAATGCAGCCTGAGAAACCACTTGAAAACTTCCCAGGAAACCTTGCTGTGCTTTTACTGGCCATGCCCAAGCCACACAAGAGCTGCAGGACAGCCAGCGACGCTTTCCAGGGAGCTGAGTCAAGGAGATCCCAGCCTGCGCTTCTCCTCACTGACATCCAGCTCCTCACAGCGTGGGAAGTCACCTTTGTCCCATCATCTACAGCCACCCTTGAGCTTCTGAGGAAGCCTCTGTGGTTTTTCCCACATCCCATAGCAAGCAGATAACAGCAGATCCCAGCCACCCACCACCTCCCCGAGGACCTCATAGACCATGGGGCTATCCAGACCCCCAGACTCCAAAAACCAGGATAAGGAGGGTCCAAATTCACCCCTGCTCAGTGCAGTTGTCATTTGGGCTCTGACAGCTGACCTGAACAGCCACATTTTTCCAAGCCCGGGCTTACCAAAGTGCTAAATAAGTATTAGAGCATCTCCTGCTCGCCACATCCAAGTGCTGGATTTACCTGGCGGTATCCCACCATGATCATCCTGACCAGCACGATGTTGATGTGAACGCCCAGGGACTCATCGTGATAAATTTCATCCACCTGAAGAAGGGAGGGAAATCCAACAGGGAAGAAGTTAAGATCATTCCCAGCTCTCAAGCCCCTCTTGTCGTCCATGCCTCCACATTTCAGCACCCTCCCTGGCTTTCCAAGACCAGGTGCAAAGATCTCATCCCCCTCCTCCCACCCCCAGTGTGGGGTTTTTTTCCCATTTTCCCATGTGTAAAAACCACAAAGTCAAGAAGCCAAGCTGAAATAAGCCAAATTTCCCCAAGAATGGCCCAGATGGTCAATGATGTCACCCATCCCATCAAGGGCTGTGTTTCCTCCACCACATCTCGCAGTGAGCCATTGCCCCTTTGGAATTCCTCAGAGGGATGGAAACGCTTCAGACTCCAGCATCCTTGTGTTTGGGAAAGGAAAAATGGCTTTCTGATACAACCCTTTGCCTCTCCCTAATGCCAGGGCTTTCCTCAGTCACACCAGTGAGTCAAACTTGACCTACGGCTTCAGAAATCCCGGGAGAAGACAACACAATGAAGAGAACAGGAGGGCTCATGACTCAATGAGATTTCTACCATCCTCGGCTATTAAAAATGACTTTGCAAAGGAAATAACCAGCCATAACCTTTTCCTTCTGTGTTTCCAGGATGAATAAACAAATTCTACTCCCAAGTGCTACCAAGAGAGAAGGACATCCAGATGGAAAAGGTCTCCGACAGCCGGCCATGGAGAGAGGCAGGGAGTGGGCAACCACAAACCCATGGGAGGTCCTGCACCACCTGCAAAGCACGTGGGAAAATCCAGCCTAGGAAAAAAACCCCTGATTTTTGAGAATGGACCTTTCTTCTTCCCAAAAAGCCTCCCAAATGAATGGTTCCACAAATGGGGGTTCCCTGCAGAAGTCAAGGAGAATAAATTAAGACCATTTTCCATACTGACTAGAATTCATGTTTAAATTAAAATAAAGTTTTTCAGCTTTGCCCAAGAGGGAAATAACTTGCCTCAGCTCCATCAAAGATTTCCAGATTAGATGAAGATTAAAAAACCAGATTTATAGATCTTTTCTAATTTTTTCCCCTGTTCCTTTGGGATGTTTTGGCTTACATCAAAGAATGGGTGACAACTATCCTTTTACTGCTGCCCAAATCCAAGTCAGCCATTCCCCACCGTGTTTTATGAACCCCCCCATTTCCAGCCTGTGTCTCTGTTTGAAATACCCACTCAGGCCAGTTTTAAACCCAAAATCCCAGTGTTAACCTTTTCCCCATAACAACCAGCACTCCCATGGGGTGCCTCCGAGCCATGCAGAGAGGTAATGCAGATCCTGAGCCTTGAGTGCAGCAAAATTGATTTTAAAAAAAAAAAAAAATCAATAAACTGCCAGTCCATTCCCATTAGCACATCCCTTTGGATGCAGAGGCTGTGAGCGCCGCAGGGTAATTTATTCATCCATCAGTGTGGAAAATAATGCTGGTCAACCCACCCTCAGCACATCCCTGCTTCTCATAGTTGGGATGCTTCTTCACCCTGCCCCTTTTGTAAGAATAATGAGAATATGATGGATTTTTTCTGATCCCAACCCCATCTTTTTGGGGATGTGCACAGAGGGGTGGAATGTTGTGCAGTGTTGCAGCTGCAAACATTACTCAGGCCTACAGATCCACCAAAACATGAAGAATCCATCCCAGCAGGGAGCTGCACCTCCCCAGGGATGTCAGGCTCAGCCCCAGGTTTTAGGATGTAGGAGGGTCTGGCATCCCAGAGAAATCCCACATCAGAAGTTTGATCTTTACAAAAATATTCCAGTTAATGCATGTCCTATGAGAGATAATATGAAAGAGTAGGAAAGCGGGGATTAAAATTAAAATTAAAAATATGATTGAAGTGATGGGGAGCTGGATCTGGGGGATAGTTCAGGGAACAAGGCAGGGAACACAACCATTTCCTTCACTTTCCCAAACATTATGCATTTTTCTTCACTCCCAGCACTTGTCAGGAGCTGGAGCTTTAAACTGTCAGAAAGTGAAGTTAGATGGGATATTGGGAAGGAATTGTTCCCTGTGAGGGTGGGGAGGCCCTGGCACAGGGTGCCCAGAGAAGCTGTGGCAGCCCCTGGATCCCTGGAAGTGTCCAAGGCCAGGTTGGACGGGGCTTGGAGCACCCTGGGATAGTGGGAGGTGTCCCTGCCCATGGCAGGGAGTTGGAATGAGACGAACTTTGACGTCCCTTCCAACACAAACCATTCCATGATTTTAGGATTCTATGGTATCCACCAGCACTCTGCTGCTTGCTGCCTGCTCCCAAGGATCCCTCAACTCATCAGGAGGAACTACATTCCTGCCTTAGGGACCTCTCTGCCAGTCAGAGCTCCTGGCCAAGCCACGACCTGACCTTGCTGTGACTGGGAAGATTAAGCAGAGCAGCACAGGCTTCTCCCTTCCCAGCTGCACAGGATATTTTGGCAGGATGCTCAGCAGATCCTGATGTATTATTCCAAGATGGGATTTAATCCCATAAATCTTCCTTATAAAGCAGAGCTAAATCCCACTTTCCTCCAGCTCGCAGGGATTAGGTACCCCCTCTCTCCAGCCTTGGAACTAAAGAGTTAAACCTAAACCCCAGCCCCTGTTTATTCTAGGGTTTAGGCAGGGATCTCTACCTAACTGATACAGCTCAGCAGCGACCTTTAGGGTTAATTCAGGAAGCAGATGTGGAACCAGACTCCCCAAAGCTACGGACTTCCTTTAACAGCCAGATATAAATAATTGATTGGGGAGGGGGGAAATCCTACCAAAAGGGCTTGGTGCTGGCTGCAAGCCCCAAGTTTTGGGGAGGGGGGAACATCAGCAGGGCCAGCTTGCTCTAAGTGGTCCAGTGCCTCTGGAAGAAGTGGGCACGGAGAGGGAGGGGCCGAGCATCACCTCAGAAATGGAAATTGGCCTGGAGAGCAGTTTGCAGGCTTGGCACAACTCCCTCCACCCTCTGCAGATGCCATTAAGCAAGTCAGTGTCTTCAGAGAAACCCCTTCCCCCCAAAAAGTACCTGTTCAGCAAAGAGCTCTCCCACATCTCTGAAGCCATGGGATAAAGGTCTTCTTATCCTTCTCACCCATGCCCAGCCTGTTTCCCACTGCCACCTGGCAAGAAGTGCTCTCTTCTTTAATTTAAAATGGAATTTTTCCACCTATAAACAGCCCAGCCCTTAAGGTTCACTGTGAATTAAGGGCAAATCAGCAGGAACAACACCAACTCTGCCACACCAATGGGACTCTGGCAATACTTTACAATGAAAGGAACATTAAAACCTGGGAGCAGGGAAGGCTGCCTCTCTAAATTCCTGCAAACCTCTGGCCAGCCCTGAGTCTGCAGCCCCAGACGCAAGATCCCGACAGCAAAACCACACTGGCAACAAGGTCTAGACCTCGCTGTTCTTCAGGGAAGGAAAACAAAGGGAGAGACACGAAAAGAATTTGCCAAACCAGCAGAATAGCTGACATTTCAAAACCCCGGGATCGCTTACTCGGAACAGCCAAGTCATCTTTAAACTCCTCTCTTTTATTTCCTCGCGCGGTTTGCGCACCGGCGGGTTCACCCTGAGCCTCTTTTCTGCAGCTGAGGGGTCAGGAACTGAGGGGAAAGTCCTCCTGACCACATTTTTGGGTTTGCATTCCCTGTAGGGATGAAGGAAGGAAGGACTTCCTTCCTTCCTTCCTCTGGAAGGACTGACCCACATTATCTGTGCAGAGGAACAGAGGGAAGGGGAGGTTTGCTCTGCAGGGCAGGACCATGTTTTATCAGAGCTCTCTATGCAACAAGGAGAGTTTGTTGTCCCAAAAACACAGCAAACAACTTGTAAGCCTATACAGAGGATAGGAAAAGGTGCATGGACACATGAGAGACATCAGAGGTATTTTTGTTATTATCAGTTAGCAAGGAAGTGGCTCATGAACTGCCCCGACCACCAAAAAAACCCTCATACACCAGAAGGACTAGAATTTTCCCATTATTTTAGACCAGCCTCCTGAAACAGCACCAAGCTCATGACTTGAGCAACGCGTGCTCCAACTTGGCTTTTCAGATAAGCCCAGGTTAAAATTAAAGCTGAAGGTTTCATTTTTTTGTTCCCTAACCCTCTCTTCTGTGGGGTCTCAGTAGCACTCTTTGTTGCTCAGCCCTTGGGAACAATAATTTCAGCTGAAGCCAGGCAAGTCCCAGCCTGGAGAGGGCTCTGACTCACAGGGTTGCCCTAGTAACCTGAAACAATGGGAAAACACCATGTATCTTTACATCCTTAACCAAATCCTGGGTAAAATCTGACAAAAACCCAGCAAACCAGTTGAGACCACGGCCAGGCTTAACAAAGCCAGAGCCTGGAGCCATCACTAGACTTGAGAGGATCAGAGATGAGCAGTGGCAAGCCTGGAGGAGAAAACCAAGGAGTCCAACTGAACGACAAGAAGCTGAAAAGTGGAGCAGGGCACTAAGTATTTCCTCTCCTTTTCCCCTTCCAGGGTGCTGGATCCCCTTCTGGTTCCCAGCCCTCACTCCCAGCAGTCACCGTGGCTGGGGGGATCTTAATTTTCCTTCCATAACATGGCAGGCAGCAAGCAAGAGAGAGAGAATGGCTTTTCCCAGCCACCACATCACCAAACATTCATCCCAAGAGCCCAACATACGGAGGGAGACAGGTTTTGGCACAGCGATGCTCAGCTTGGAGCACCACGAAATGCTCAGCAGCTCATGGCAAAGGATGTGTTCCCCCCTCACTCCAACCTGACTCCAAATTCCTGTGCAGCTTCCGAACTAAGAAGGGAAGGGCAGGCTGGGAACGCAGGCTGGGAGCTAGCAGGGAAGGCAGCCTGCCTGCAGGGAAGCTCTTAGGTGCACAAAAGGAGCAGTTATCCTCATGTCAGCTTCCTGGGATAGACACAGCTCCCGTCAATGAAAAGCCTCCACATTTCTGGCAAAGAAATGAGGGTTGTGGGTTTGGGGTTTTTTTTGAAACAAAAAAACCAACGCTTCTCCATGACAAATCATTTATCACCGAGCTTCAGCCGACACTGAATTCCTAATAAAGGGTTTTGTGTCTTGGGAAGAGCCCCAGGATCCTACCTACAGCAGTGCCAGGAAGGGATCTGTGTCCCACTGCCCCCTTGGCACCCAATGGAGACCCCTGAAAAAGCCAGGAACTTTTATCATCAACTTCCACGCTCGCCACCCCCTTTCCTGGGGATGTATCTTGATAGGAAAGCTCCTAGACAGGAAGCTTTCCCAGTTGGCTCCCTGGCGTACTCCAGCCCGGCTCGTTAAGTCCCTTCCTCGTTAGAGGGCAGGCCAAGCCCCTTCTTCTTCTTCCCTTTGCCTCCAACTAATGGGATTAGTATTCAGCTGTGTGGTCCCAACACGCTCCTCCCCGCCAGCCCCCTGGCACCCTCCTCTCTTTCTCCCTCTGCCATCCAGGCCAGAAAGCAGGACTCTCTTTTTTCTGCTGAACTGGGTGTTTTAAGGCAATCTGAGCCGGTAAGGAAACAAGGCGGCGCCAAGGGAGGAGGAGGCGGACAGAGGTCACGGCAAAGCTGGAAAGAAAACACACTAAAAACCAGAAAGAAAGGAGGGGAAGGGGGTGGGGGGAGAATATATAGAAGGAAATAATACTTGGGGGAAGTATTTGTTGCCTGCATTATCCTGGGGGTTTCCCCCCCCCCAGTTAAATTCTCCAGCGCCGCCTTTAATTGAATAGGCGGCGGGCCCTCTCTTCTACCAGCGCAGCATCCCAAGCATTCACTCCCTGAAAAGTCCTGCCCGCGGGGTAGGAACCATGAAATGCGCCTGAAAACCGACCTTTTGATTAGAGCTGACAATCCCCGGGCGCTCAAACTGTCCGTCCCACAACCCCCACACCACACCCCCCTTCCCCCGGGCTCGGAAAGGAAAAATGACATCATCTCCGACCCCCGTAACGTGGGAATAGCCCGAGGTCAGAGCAGGGAACCCTGTGGCTCGCCCCTGGCAGGAGGATTTAGTCAGCAAAGGGGAGAAACGTTCAGAGAGTGAATTTAAGTGATGCTGAGATCACGGCATCGGGATAACATGCCAGAGAATAAAACATTGTGATAAAGGCATTTTCATTTTTAACATTTTCCCTATTTGGGACCAGCCACTTCACTCATCCTTCACCCCATCACCCTCTAATCCCACAAATCCTTCCCCACTATGTTGATAATTTCCCCTTCATTACCATATGGCAGAAATAATGCCCAAACCAACCACTCAGAACCCAAAAACATCTTTATAACTTGGTTATTCCCAAGCTGGCTTAGCCTATTGAACATTTTCCATCACCGTGTTAAAGAAAAATAAATAAATAGAGGTGAGGATAAAGCATGGAAAACAAAACAAAACTGAAAGAGAGAGAGAGAGGTCCTTGAGCACAGACCATATTTGCAGACATTCAGGTGCTGGAGGAGCAAACCTCCCACAAAATGACTAAATGAATAAATATTGATCCTTCCACATCTCTCAGAACTCAGGGAATATGGCTGTCTTAATCATAAAAAGGAATGAAAAGGGGTGTAAGGAACCAGCACAGGCTGCCCCATCCCTCTGAGTGGGGAGAGCTGCAGGAGCTGTAAAGCTGCTCTAAACTCCTTTTCAAATATGTCCTGAATGGATATCCAGGTGCACAGGTTTCCAAAAAACCTTCTGAAAAGTTATAAAAATATTTCCTCTACCAACAAACAGTATTCAAAATAAATAATGAACATCATCATTACAAAATAAATTACAAGTATCATCATTTCTGACTAAGCAAGCAACAACCACTCTCTTTTTCAGGATTTGCTGAGGTTTCAGTGACGAGAAGCAAATGGTCTCAGCCAGGAGAAACTCTTGGGCTCAGGTGACAGACAGTGACAGCACCAACCCTCCAGACCCTGTCACAGGCAAGGGGAACGTGACGGAGACGAGCACCAAAGGGCTCTGCTTTCCATCCCTCCAATTCCCACAGCTATTAAATGCAGAGCCAGCTGTGTGAAAGCACAGCCCTTCCTGCGGCACTTTTTCCCCCCTCCCAAACGCATTTCTTTTTTTCCCAGGATAGCACATTTGCAGCACTAAACCAAGGGAAGGGTGGGACCCACATCCCCCAAAGCCGAGCCTTACAATGTTCATGAGGGTGAGGACGTAGTTCTGGACGTGCTCCTTGCCGTGGAAGCGCACGACTGAGTCATCCACGGCCAGCAGGACCTCGATGTTGTAGTCATCCTTCCTGGTGTGGCGCCGCTTGCGCTCCGCGTCCCCCAGCCGCTCCGCCATCAGCTCCAGGGAATTGGGGAGGTCACCCACCTGCACGCCGGGCCCTGGGCAGAGGAAGAAAGAGCCATTGAGGTGACCTGACACCACGGTGACACTCCACAGAAGTCGACATTAAGTAGGGGAAATTGATAGGATGTTTAACTCCAACAGGATATCTAAGTCTGGCTGGTTGCTGGCCCAGCTTGCTGTGCAGTGGGGAAATGGTTCTGAATTGTGAATACCAGCACTAAAAGACGGGTTAATGGTTGGACTGGAGGATCTTAAAGTTCTTTTCCAACCTAAACAATTCTGTGCTCTATTAAAAAGTCAAATCAATACCACATTTCAGAGAATCATCATAGAATCATGAAATCCTTCGGGTTGGAAGGGAGCTTATCCTGTTCCAACCCCTGCCATGGGCAGGGACACCTTCCATTAGACCAGGTTGCTCCAAGCCCCATCCAACCTGGCCTTGGACATTTCCAGGGATGGGGCAGCCACAACTTCAAGGGCCTCACCACTCTCCTTTCACAACATAGAGATAATCAAAACAAGGCTGCAGCACCTCCAAGTCCAGCATTTTCTTTCCTTCTTCTCGACTTTAGGCACTTAAACCCAGCCTAAAGCCATGGGGTGAGATGCACAAGCCAGAGGGCCATGGAAGGAGAAGTCCTCTCGCCACAAGAAATACCTACTAACAATTGCTGGGAAAGATTCGATTCCAGCAGCCCCTACCTTCAGGATGGAGGTCATGGTGCGGCTCGGCGCTGTCCTGCCGGATGGCCGAGCGCCGATAAACCACATGGGCCCTCCCGTGCTCCTCCGTGTCCTGCTGGCCCCTCTCCAGGGGCTCGATGAAAAACTCATTGCTGTCTGTCCGGATCAGGCCAGTCTGGACTCCACCAAAAAATAAGGAAAAGGGGGGAAAAAAGGTGGGGTTTATATAAGTGTAGGGGGACGTACACACTCAATATACTCATTAAACATCAATGCAGAGCACACACGAAGAGGAAAAGCATCCCAAATAAACCTGTCTTGATGCTTCTCCATGATACCAGGATGGTTCCATTACCATGTCCATCTAAGACAACCTTCAATTTCTCCTGTAGATGAGAAAAAAAAAAATAAAAAAGGAGGGAAAAACTAACCAACCGAAAAAAAAAAATCCTGGCTGCAATTCAAGTTGTGTCTTTATATGGCTACGAAATTCCTTTTTGTTTCATCAGCCACGAGTTCTGCCGGACCCTGAACTCAGGGATTTAAGGCTGCAGGGGCTCCCAGGATGTGCCCAAGCCTCTCTGCACCCTCCCCACACCAACCTCACAGTGTCAGTGAGGAAATTTGTCATTTCACTGACACTACGAGCTGCAACAAGAAGGAAAAAAGAAACCATCCTCTCCGCCCCATGAAGTGCTGGGGAATTAACACAGGGGAATCCCATCAGAGGAGAAGCTGGAAAGCGTTACAACTCCACCTCCCAAACGCAGGGAAGATGAATGACAGGGCAAACATCGCTGGAAATGTTGTCCTGGCTACCGACCTGCTCCTAATTAACACCAAGCTCCCATCAAATCCCCCTTACATCAGCCTGAGTGCTCATACCCCACAGCGCCGGCCGGCTCAGACCTCAGGCAAGGAAAAGGATCACCGGGATTTGGCTTCCATCCCACAGGCAGCCCCCCCAGCTCAGCATTTTTCCCAGCTCCCTCCGTCGCGCACGCGTGCGTTCCTTCCTCCCGCGCTGCCCACTGGAATAGCTGCCTGGAAAGCACTGGGAGAACATATGGATCTGTTCTTGGAGCAAAGCCTTCAGCAGCATGTACCTACTGGAGTCCTCATCAGGGCTGGGGGACTGGAACAGTTTTCATCAAGTAAAATAAAAGTAAAATATGTACATAGATGTATTTTGGACACAGGCTGGGGGTCTTCTAAGCCCACCTGGCTCTTTGGGTCCCCTTCACGTTCATGTCCCGTTGGATGCATCAGCCAACCTGGCTCTGTTGGACTCCATCAAATTTCCTGCTCCGCTTGGGTTTTCGTAATTGCTTAACTCCACTGCAAAGCAGGGTTTTGGCTGGTTTTGTTTTTCCTCCCTTCTGAGGAATCCAAGTCCTCTCCTGACACGCGTATCTCAGGTCCTTCCCACTGGAGACATCCAGGTCAAACCAGGGCAGCCAGGGATTGTCCCCCCACCCTTGGCCAAGGAGAGGGAGGCCACAGCCAGGTTTAACCAGGATTCTGCAGCACCAGGCAAGGTGGTGGTGATGATGCAGAGAACAAACCAGGGAGTCAACCCACAAGTCAGGTTCAGTGATAGTTGGGCGAGTCCATGGTGATGGGGCAGGTCACAGAATCATAGAATCCTTTAGGTTGGAAAAAACCTCCAAGATCATCGAGTCCAACCATTAATTCAGCACTGCCAAGGACACCATTAAACCATGTCCCCAAGTTCCACATTTACACATCTTTTAAATCCCTCCAGGGATGGGGACTTCAAGCCTGTGCCAGCGCTTGACAACCCCTTCCACGAAGAAATTTTCCTAATTTCCAGGTCCAAGCCATTGCTCTTTATTATACAGCAAGAGAAGGAGAAGCAGCAGCCCTGCTCCAGGAGGAGCTCTGCTGGGACACTGCCACCCTCTCCCAGCCCTGCCACGGGGCGTTTCAGCCAGGACCAGGCACCCCAAAGCCGGTTTATGGGTTTAGGGTGAAAGCCAGGACTTGCTGAGTCAGGCGGCCGGAGGAAAGCCATGCCGCCGCGCCGGGGCAAGGCTGGATTAAAATATGAAAGAGCCTGGTCCTGAGCCACAGCCCACTTGGGTTTGCGCTGTTCTATAGCTCGTGACTAATTATATCTGGCTCAAGCAATAAAGCAGCCCAGACCTTCTCCTAAAGGCGGGATGCAACACGCCGCCGACTCCTGGGATGACCGACGGCAAAGGGGGAAAATGCGGGGATTTGTGCGCCCATCTGATCAGAGCAGCCGGAGAAATGAAACAGAAGCTGCAGCAGTCACCCTGGTGTTCACAAAAATAAATTAAAAACTAAAACAACCCAAAAACCACCATTACCAGAGGCACGCACCAACCTGCTGGCTCTTAAAGAGCAGCAGCTCGGGTTGCATTTCAGGATTTTGGGAAGGTTATAACGGCAGGGAGGCAGCAAGAGAGGCCAGATGCCACCCAGAAAGCCCCACTCAGCTTTTCTTGGGCCCTTTCCAAGAGTTCAATCCCAGCCTCAGCGATCAATTTGCCATGTGCTTCCACCCGTGATTTTAATTTCGTTTAGTAATACCAAATTGAATGAAATTGATTGGTGGGACTATCATCACTGCTCTTCCTAACATGAGATGCTGTCTGCAGCTCTCAGTGAAGGTAATTCCCAAACTAGAAAATGGCCCTTTAAAGACAATTCCACTGGAAAGGGGGAAAACATACACCAGACTCACTCCTGCCAGCTCACAGAGGGTGAGGACTCTTTTCCAGCTCTCCTGTGTCTCCCCAGGCTAAGGGAGAGATGAACTCCAGCCGCATTAAGGGGGACCCCTCAGGACCCTGGGTAAGCGACTCCTCCACCACCGCTGGGTAAAAAGCTCCAACTCCCACAGGAATTCAGGACATTCTGACACTTCAGAGCTGAGATGTGGAAAAATTAATGAAGCTGCTGCACTCAGCCAGGGAAGCAAATAGGAGGGCGAGATCCAGCTGCATGCATAGTACGTATTTTTCCTATGAGATTCACACTTAATTTGGACAAAAAGTCCTAGAAAACCAGGCAGTGTGAACGCAGACACCATGGGTAACCCCGCTCCCCTTCCATCCAGGGATTGCCCAGTGAGGGCATCAGGGGGATCAGGCACAGGTGCTCCATCACTCTTTTGGTACTTCCCTGCAGCACATCAAACACAGCCCTTTGCCTTCCTTGACTCCTTTTTCCTGCTCTTTGTGCCAAAGCAAGAGATTTTTGGGGTGTCTACAGACCAGGCTTTGCCAGATGACCCGAGCCAGGGCTCAAAGGTAGCACCTGGTGGAGCGAGGACATGAAGACATGCTCAGTGCTAATTAATTAACTGGGTTTTCAGCCCAAACAGGGCCTGGTTTGCAGCTCACTGCCAAAACTTGGGATTATCACCTGGGAAAAAAGCCCTTGTACCCATGTAAAACCCAAACTAGCGACGCCAGTGGGACCTGTGTAACCAAGGGGTCATCTTGCACCCTTTGCCTTCCCAAAATTGACCCTACAGTTCAGGAACCACAAGGAAAATCCTGGAAGACCAAGCCATGCTTTTTTCACTGGGGCATCATTTCAGGGGGCTGTTTCTCTCTCCATTCCCTATTAATTACTGTTCCCGAGGGCTTTTGTGCTCTGCTTATCTGCTGCCACACATCTGAGGCAAGCCAGGGCCACAGGGATGGAAAACGCTGGCTCTACAGTTTGTAGGACTACAGCAAATCACCCCCGGGAAAAGGCAGCCACAAAAAGCAAATGCAGTGCCCAGGGATGATAATCCTTCACCCAGCCCTGCAACCAGCAAAGCAGGAAGGAAGGAAGGTCAACCACACACTGTTAAAGCTGGCGGGGAAAGATTTGGGATGCCTCTGCCTCAGCGAGATGTGTCCGCTGGCGGAGATTTCTGCCTAACGCTACTTTACCAGTCAGGAATTTGGTGGCTTAGATCAGCTTTGAAATTATGTTATGGGCGACAGCATCTTCCCACCCTGGTACGAGACACCCTTGCAAAAAAATGAAAGGCCGGATTGTCACGCGTGGATGCCTGCAGCGAATGACAGCCGTGGAAGGTGCCATGGGCTTGGCATCCGGGAAAAGAATCGGCTCACTTACATGGCTAAATATGGATTTAGGGAAGACTTTGTGAGTGCTCTCTTTTTCAAGAGCTGGGTTGGGTTTTTTTTTTCCTTCCCCCCTCATTATTTATAATCTCAGTCTCCGTTTATACACGGCCTAATCTCTTTGTGTACACAGCCCTCATCCGCAGCATCCCGGAGTGCTTCCTCTGACCAGGAACCAGCGGCCAAGCGCGGCCCTGCGCCTCCCACGCACGCTATACTGGGATGCAAAAGCCACAATCCCCTTTGGACGATCATGGATAACGTCCAGCAAAAGTCCACAGAAATTCCAGGGTACTTGCTTATGGAAGAGTTTCCCCTAGCCCATTAGCAACATTCCTGACCACCTACATCCCTCCCAGAAGCTCTGCTGGTTCTCCAGCAGGTCATAAACATCATCCTCCCATCCTCTCCACACCTAGAACCATGTTTCGGTTCCATTTCTTGCTCCATTTCTTAAATCAAGCTCTTTTAACTGCTCCTTGGAAATCCTCTTGATCGCTCCACTCCTCCAAAGCGGGCGGATCCTGAGCAGATTGAAGCTGTCAGACTAACTTAAGCCAGAGGTACATACAGCCAGAAAACCCACGGAAAAGAGAAACCAACCGTGACATCGGATGTATCATAAAATCCTCTTACTGGGGCAGGGAGCAGAGCACCTGCTTGTCCTCCCAGCCTCGTGTCCTTCACCAGGTCGTGGGAAATCCCTGGTTGGCACCACTATGTTTATTTTTTAGCCACAGAGCAATAAATAGATTGCAGAAAGAAAAAAAAAAAATCCTTATCACGGGGGAAAAGCCACTCCTTCCTTTACATGGGCTTAAAAGGGTGAGCTTGGGGTACTGTGGGTGGCAGGTTGTATAAATCCACATAGAAAAGCATCCTGTGGCACAAATTGCATCCTAATCCAGCTGGAAAAAGGGTAAAATGAATGACAACGCCCACCTGACAAGGTTTTCAGGAGGCTGGGATGGGAAAACTTGGGGCTAAAGCCTAGAAAAGTTAAATTAAAGCCTGCTTGGGAATGACACTAACAAGAGAGAGGGCTCTGGGAAAGAGAAATCCCCCAAAACTGTGCCACAGCAGGACATGGATCAGCTGCCGATCGCTTCCAGCACCCTTTTCTTCGTGACATCAAAGGGAATGAGATCTACACTGGAACCTGGACACTTCAAATCCGGGTCCCCATTCCAGATACAGCACTATTTTCTGGCTCTATAGGAAATGCCTTTAAAGCTTCCAAGCCTGCCCAAATTCGCCAGCCCCAGCACAATCCATGTCACAGAGAAATGTCTGCAAGTTCACAGCCCCAGCCCATTCCCTAAAGGATGCTTCAAAAGGTGTGGATTACGTGCTAAAAAAATTTAAGCCCTGTATGTAGGCGAAATATGTATTTCTAGCTGTGCTGCTCTATCATTTCTGCTTGTACAGTAACACCAGGCGCTGTATAAAAAGAAAAGTATGCCAAATTGTTTGTGCTGGTAGCTAAAATTGGCTTACAGAACTCCCAGAATAAAGCAACCAAAAAAGAATTATATTTTTTTTTTTTAAAAGCACAAAGTAAGACATTTATTCCAACCCAGTAAGTAGCACCAGGAGAAAACAGCAAACAGACGCTTAGTGGGAGCCAGACTGCAGCTAACAGTGATTGCAGGAGGTGCTCAAGCTCATTCAGCATCATTTAAGAGCTGGGAAACTCCAAGAAAAAGTTCCTGGAGCAGTCCCAAGGTAAAACAAGGGTAAGCAAGGATGGAGCAGCACCACCATGAGTGTGGGTCCCCATGCCAGAGGCTGAGCACAACCGCTGGGTGTGAGAGCATCTGGGCAGGAGGCAGCTTAAGCACAGGACTGGCAATTTTTTCAAGCTCTTTAAATAAATACTGGTGCACAGGCAGCCCCGATGGAGTAGGTGCCACATGGAGAAAGGGGTCTGGCTGCAGCCAAGGGCTAAAGGGCAACGTACGGTGCGGACACTTAAAGCATCAGCAAAAAAATCAGGTTGCAGGACAGCACGAGTCACCTTTTAAGAGGAAACCACACCAAAACACAGGTGCCACACACGAACTCCCCCGCCAGCTTCCAGCTTACCAGTCCGTCGCAGTTGCTGATGGCCACGGCGGCTCCAGGCATCCCGGAGATGTCACCCGTGAAAAGGCACCGCTGCTGGAGGGGTTCCCAGAAAAGCACCTCAAAATCCTCCTGCCATTCAGCGACGGCTCCCGGCGGCACCAGCCGGCGGTTGGGCCTCAGCCGGAGGTGCAGCTCCTTCCCAAAAACTGTGACGTTGAAGTAGAGCAAGCGGCGCTGGGGGGACTCGTCCCGGGGGCTGCGGGGGACGCGGCGGCGGGACAGGGACGGATCCGGGGGACAGGCGGATCCGCCGAGCCCCGCCGCCGCCTCGCCGGACACCACGTGCGAGAGGAAGCGACCCCGGCAGTCGGTGCTGAACGGGACGATCACACCATACTCGCTGAGTTTGCCGGACAGGAGGAGCTCTGCGGAGGCAGCACCGGGGGAAAGGGCTGTGGGCACGGGGCATCCCGCTCAGGCGGCGGGATCGCGGTGGCCAACCCAACCGGGGGAGCCCTTGGCGAGCACCACCGGAGCTCGATACACCCAACAGATGCTCTTCCGTCCCAATCCAGCCTCGCCTTGTAGTTTTAAGCGGGTGCGTCCAGCGTAGCAGAAGGAACTCGGGCTGACGTCCCCTCGCACGCCAAGCACGCCAACTATTTCTCGCTCAGCCTCCATCTCCCCCAATTCCCATTGAAACCAACCCCCCGGCGGATTCCCTCTCCCGTCTCCCCGTCCTCTGGGGTGCAGCCACCTGTCAGCCCCCCACCCCGCCCTCCCCGGGCCCCCCGTCCGCGGGGCAGCGGCCGTACCTGGGGCGCTGCCGGCAGCCAGGCAGCCGTGCAGGGGGACGAGGCAGGAGAGCACCAGCCGCAGATAATCCATTTGGGGCCGGCGGCGGGATGCGGGATGCGGG
>WBMZ01002823.1:0-74218 GCA_013400975.1 Atrichornis clamosus
CTTCCCCTTCCCCTTCCCCAAACAGCAGTAAAATATTCAGGCTGCTTAGAGCAAAATCCAGCACCCTTTTCTGCAGTACTCAAATATGCATCAGCTTAGAAAGTTTATCACTTTAATTTTAATTCCCTTCAATTATCGGCTCATTTGCCTCCCCGGCAGTGTGTGTGTGTTTGTGCTTGTGCCTGTTCATTTCTGGTGTCTCACAAACCATCAGTGCTCCAGCAGACATGAGCTGGGAAAAGCTATTCCAGAGGACAGTCGAGGCAGATGAAATAATGCAGCCCAGCCATCCACATCCCTGTTTTATCTGTATTATTCCCTGGAGGATGGTAATAATGTTAGGGAAATTGCAGAGCTCAATGTGTAGTAGCCAGTTGAGGCTTGGCAACATTTACAGTCTCCACTGGGTGATTGGACTATTCCCATTTATTTAATATTAAAAAACCCCCTCTTTCCTAAGCAATAGCTGTGTTAATTTAAGGCATCCCTGATCAACTTTCTGATTAAATCAAGCATGGTCAAAACACCCAACAACACCAGGGCTGTGCCACCTCAGAGGAGAAAACTCTCTCAGACTAAGAGTTCACTGAAAGGTACCTCAGAGATCGGGAATGCTGGGCCTGACTGCCTGGGTCATTGTTTTTTCAGGATAAAATGGTGATGCCGCCTCTGCTTGGAGAACTCAATCACTTTATCTCACTCGCAAACTGATAACACAAGCAATTAAAGCGGCGGGGGAGATAAATGTGAGCAGTCACTTGCAGGTGGTGGCAGGTCAGGTTACTCTGCCCTTCGTGTTCTGTGCCTGAGTCACAAAAAATCTGCTCTCGGAGATGTTTGTGAGGCTTGGATCCCGTGTTGGGATGGACTCCAGCACGGAGAACTGCGATGCTGTTGTTTTAAGAGCCTTTGTGCTGTTTTCATGTCACTTGTTACCCCCCTTCAGCCGCCCTGCAGGGCTTGTGAACACCTCCAGCACCACCTGGAACTGGGAGTGCTGGGGTATGGAATGAGGCTTTTCCTTTGGGACACTGCAAGCTGAAATTTGGGAAGTTGTTGTTGCGAAGTGTCTGTAAAGGGGAAAGCTCGGGGAGCTCATGGAGCACATGTTCCTGTGCTGAAAGCCCTCCATGCCAGTGAAACCTTTGGAAAACAGTTCCTCTCGTGGCTTGTTATTGTCCCAGAGTCCCAAACCTGGCAAAGAGAAGGGAAAGGCCCTCAAAACTCAGAGCACCAGTCCCAAACCACCCCTACCCCGCAGTGCCCTGGGGTGGCCACATTCCAGACGAGTGGAGGGTGATGGAGAAGCTGCTGCTTTGCACGGGGGGATTTCTGCTCCTTCCGCCTTCCCCAGAACTCTCTGGGCCCATTAAGGCAGAACTCCGAGAGGGAACCAGCGCGCTGGAATCCAGGGAAATGTTGATTTGCCTCCGGCCGCCCGTCCTTGCTTTGCTTGTGTTGAAAATGTGATGGAGTGGTTTCATTCATGACCTCGACTTGCCTGACCCTTGTTCTGCTTTCTCCCTGTGTAGGTAGGGAACCTTGGCCTACTTTTCATGCTCCTGTTTTTTATCTATGCTGCCCTGGGAGTGGAATTGTTTGGCAAGCTCGGTGAGTAATGGGCCTGACGCCGCTCGGTTCATCCGGTTGGTGTTTATTTGGGATCTGGCTGTTTCCTTTCTTCTCCCTCTCTCTCATTCTTGGGCCTTCCTTAGCTTCACACTCATGCTCTGAAGATGAAAGCTTTCTCTTGATCTCAGGGTCGCAGCTGACACACGGGGATGTAACACAGAACCTAAGACACACACACACACACATTCAGAGATGGGTCCCGCACCACCCTTGGCTGGAGAGGAACTGTTTACAGTTTAAATATCATTGTCCAGCGTGGATTTGTTCACAGAGATGGAAGTTTGCTACTGAAGGCAGAGCATGAGGCTGCAGAGCTGGATGGGGGTCAGATTCCTGCTGGAGAGGTGCCACCGTAAACACGGCCCTCCTGGGAGCTCCCACCACACTCCATCAGTTCTCTGCACTTGGCTGACGTTGCTCTCCCTGCTGCCCCTTGTTCTCAGCATCACCTGCCCCTTCCCACATCATCCAGTGATTCCTGCTTGTCCAGCAGCAGTTATTCCTCCAGCTTGAGGATACTGTGGAGCTGCTCAGGAATGTGCCCATCACTCAAAGCGGAGCAAACACCCAGCCCTGCCTTGCCCAGCCAGGCCTTAAAGATGCTGCTGGAAGGAGCTGTGCCTGCATCCTCCACACTCCCATCCCAATTAGGGCTCCAGCAGCACCAGAAGGGCCCTTCCTCAGCAGTTTATGGCCATCATCAATCCCCTTTATGAGCCCAGCCCCCTGCTCAGATTACAAGTGCCTGAATGCAGAATAATTCTTCCAAGCCAAACCAAATTATTTTTCAGTCTCCAACAAATTCGGGGAAAAACAGTAGTTCTGCATCCACCCCAGGTGAAATAGTGTGGGCTGCTGTTACCCCTCTGGAGAAGTGCGTTGGTGCAGTCACAAGGGTGGGAAATGGCTGCTCCCAGAGGCTGCTCTGGGTCCTGTGGGTGTTTCCCCACACACACCTGGGCACTGCCAGCCCAGGTAACCCCTCTGGGGCAGGACCCTGCTTCCCAGCCCAATTTAACTGGGAATTACTTCACTCCTCTCTCCTGACCACTGCCAGTCCACATCAGCCACGAGAACCATCAGCACTCTCGCCCCCAGGACTGGTCATTTGTGGGGTTTTTCTTTGGTTTGTTTTTGGTTTTGTTTTTTTGTTTTTGTTTTTGTTTTGGTTTTTTGTTTTTCCTTCCAGTTTCCCTCCAAATAATTACCTAAGAGTGAAATGCCCAAGCAAGAGACATTGCTGCCTGTCCTAATGAATATTTAACGAGCCTGTGTTTTATGGGAAGATGGATATTTCATATGTTCAATTTGCATTCATTAGGATATTAATTCTCAGGGGGAAAATGTCAAATTGCTCCACTTTATCTCAGCAAAAATATCCCTCATGGTAGATGTACTCTGTGAAAAATCATCAAGGCAAGGGAATAATCAAGAGGAAGACAGATAAAGGATGCTGTAGAGCAGGATTTGTTGAGATGGGCCAGGAATTCTGCTTGTTTCCACCTCCTTTTAGATGTCTTTGTGTTGGCTCTGCCTGTAAAGAGAATCACAGAAATCGTGGAATGGTTTGGCTTGGAAAGGACCTTAAAGCTCATCTTGTTCTACCCTGTGCCACGGGCAGGGACACCTCCCACTATCCCAGGCTGCTCCAAGCCCCGTCCAACCTGGCCTTGGGCATTTCCAGGGATGAAACTTCCAACAGCAGCACTTCCCTACCTCCTGCTGCCGTGTCCCAGTGACCTCCCGATGAAAACAACTTCCCCAACATCCTCCCTGTTCCTCCTGGGCAGGACAGCAGGAGATCACCACCCCGTCCCTGATGCCTCGGGACACAGCTCGGGGTCCCATTCCCAGCTTTGGGGGCTGCTGTGGACAATCCAGCGTGGCTTGGCTGATGTGCTGCTCCTTCCCTCCCCTGCAGATTGCAGTGAGGAAAATCCCTGTGAGGGTCTGAGCCGCCACGCGACCTTCACCAACTTCGGCATGGCCTTCCTCACCCTCTTCAGGGTGTCCACGGGGGACAACTGGAACGGGATCATGAAGGTGTGTGCAGTCCCTGTCTGGACACCTCCTCCTCTCTGCAGTTTGCGGAGCCAGTTTTCAAACAGATTCAAGGCAACTCTGAAAACAAAAACCCTTTCCTCTTAAAACATCGAAATGAAACTTCCTAATTTAAAAGCCAAGTGTGTTTTCAAGCAGGAATTCGTCCTAAGTCTCACCCGGCCTGAAACTTCATTCCTATACATAATATTTCAGGAAAATCACGCCAGTTTTTTAACTGACAGGGGTAACCATGTGTTCTGTGTCCTGTGCCTTTGGGATGCATCACAGAATCATGGAGTGGTTTGGGTTGGAAGGAACCTTAAAATTAATCTTATTCCAATCACCTACCACGGGCAGGGACACTTTCCACTAGACCAGGTTGCTCCAAGCCTCGTCCAGTGTGGACACTTCCAGGGATGGGGAATCCACAACTTCTGGACCACACATTCCCCTTTTTGTAGGTGACGTAATTCCTGACCTCCGCGTTTTCTTTCATCCGTTTTCTTTCACCCGCAAACCTTTGTGTCCAGGACGTGTTCTCTTGGTGTTTTCTGCATTTGGAGCCCAAGCAGAGCCTGACTAACCCCTGCCCTGTCCCTGCCTGCTCAGGACACCCTCCGGGAGTGCACTCGGGAGGACAAGCACTGCCTCAGTTACCTGCCCGTCATCTCTCCCGTCTACTTCGTCACCTTCGTCCTCATCGCCCAGTTCGTGCTGGTCAACGTGGTGGTGGCAGTGCTGATGAAGCACCTGGAGGAGAGCAACAAGGAGGCCAAGGAGGATGCTGAGATGGACGCTGAGATCGAGCTGGAGATGTCCAGAGGAACCAGCACCTCGGCCACGGGCGGGAGCAGAGGGGGAGCCGTGGCTCCGGAGAGCCGGGCGCTCCACGGGAATCAGGAGCACACGAAGGCAGCGGTGCAGGTGAAGCACCAAGCCCTGGTGAGAGCCCCCACAGAGCTGGGGGTGGGCAGGGGATGGGTCCCCACATTCCACAGGGGCAGGTCCCACACAGGACTGCAGCCGTCCCCTCCCCCTGTGGCAGCCATGCCAGCACCCCCCCCCCACATCCTGAGTCAGCTCCAGAGGGCTCCCGCAGGTGGAATCTGCTGGAAGGGCTGCCCTGACTGTTGTTCTGGGGGAGGGTTGGAAGTCCAACTCGCCAGTCCCTTCCCAGGTTGTGAATTTTAAGTTTAGAACCAAAACAGCCACAGGTCCCTGTCCTTGTCATTTAGCACAGGCAGCAGGAGCAGGGAGCAATCTCATAAAGCCTGGGAATGCTGGCACTGTGAGCCCTGGCACCTACAGCATGGAATGGGATACATTCCCTTCACATGGACACAGATACACTGCTCAGGTTCTTTTGAATCCCACCCTGGGATCTCCAGAGGAGCCTCAAGCAAATCAGCGCAGCTCAGGAGCTGCTGCTGTAAAACCTGCAGCTTCCCACTGGCTCCTGCTCTGCTGGGACAGGGATGGTTGGGAATTACCAGAGCCCCTCAGTAAGAAGCTGGAGCTGCCTGGGTTGATTTGCCAGACACTGCCTGCTCTCCGATTCCTATCAGTCCTCTAGGAAAAGCAGTGCAATCAGAAGTCCAGGGGGAAAGGAGGGTGTGAGATAATTGTCTCATCCCATGTCAGCAGCCTGTGATTAAGAGTGAATTTGGAATTGCTTTGTCACCAAGATCACAAATAAATCTACCACGAAATCAGTAGGGGATTGGAGATTAAATTACATTAAATCAGATTTTTGTAAAGTCTATCAGACTCTATTAAGGCAAGTAAAAAGAAATTTAGTTACACAGCAATGGGGAATTCGCTGTTTGAATGTTGTTCCTGACAGACTTCCCTGCAGGAAAACACACAGGGTGCTTCCTAATTGGGGGAAGAGAGGGCACATCCTGCCCCACAGGCTGGGATTGCAAACTGAGTCCATTCTCCTTGGGTTTTCCTCACCTTCCAGTACCTCCCAAGCACACCAGGAGCTGTGCAGAGCCTCCTTTTAACCCTGGAAACTCCATAGGGAGAGGTGATGAGAGGGAACAGCATGAGCAGGGACTTGGCCACACATTTCCCCTTACAGATGAGATTCTGGGAATTCAGGTGAGGATCTGGGAGCCAGGGCTCCCTTTCCTGCACAGCAGTGAGGCAAAGGTGCTGCAGTGGGGCTGTGGTGATTCCCTCACTCCCATCTCTGCCCCATCCCTGGAAGTGTCCAGCTCGGACAGGGCTTGGGAACACCCTGGTCTGGTGGGAGGTGTCCCTGCCCATGGATCCCCAGAAGGGCTGTACCCCGCTCTGCTCAGTCCCTCCTGATCGCCCCACGTGCCCAGGTCCCATCCCGAATTCCAGAGTGTGGGATCAGGTGTTTCCCAGCAAGGAGGAGGAGCAGCAGTGATGCTGTGCCTCGCAACCATCCTCACTGCTCCAGCTGGGAGCCACCAAGTTTCCTGTCCACGCTCCGTATTTCAAGGGCTTCTTTCGTTTGAAATTCACCCACATCCCGAATTCAGTCGGGTCTCAACAGCTGAAACCTTAAAAACGGGAGAGACTGATGTCAAGAAGGGCTCTCTGCTCATTTGTTCCAGCCATAGGAGATCCTGCAAAGACAAACTGAGCTGTCAGAGCCAAATACTCGGGACCCTTCTGTTCCAGTGCTGAGCAAGTGGAGCAAGACCTTTTGTTCTCCGTGGGGCTCCGGGGGTGTCAAGGAGCTCCCTCCTTGCTCCAGCTCAGGTGTTGCCGTGCTGCTGGAGCTGATTAGCTGGGATGGCCAGGAGCCAGCTGGCACTGCCTGCTGAGCCATGAATTCACCAGCTGAGAGCCCTGGGTGGCACCCAGAGGGCTCCTGGGCACGGCCACAGGCAGTGCTGGATGCCAGCGACCTGTAAATACCTGCTGGGCCCCCCCTTCTCTGCCAGGCTCAGCAGGGTAAAAGCCTGGAGTAATCAATCTCGGGATGTGTGTCCTCAGGGAGCTGAGGAAAGACATTTCTAAGGCAGAAATGCCAGGTAAAAAAACAGATTTAACCAGATCCTTGGTGAGCTCCAAACCTGAAGGATCTCAGGGCCAGGTTTTGCTGGCGGAGAGGGAAAACAGAGCAAAGCAAAATACATTTAATTTAAGACATGCAGCTGGGAAAATGTTTTCAATCAGTCACTGGGAGGCTGACGTTAAAGGAAAAGCAGAGTGATTAGTTATGGTTTAGATAACGTGGTGAATTGTGAGGGGAATGTGTCCAGGGCTAAGACTGGGGGCAGGGAGCCAGGCTGCAGGTCCTGCTCCAGGGGCTCCTGCTCCCCCAGCACTTGGCCAGGTTGTGGCCTCACCCCCCACAGCTCCTCCACCAGCACCTCAGAGACATCACTGGTGTCCCTGAAGCTTCCTAAGACCCCGGGATGGATTTGCAGTGAGGCACCTGAGGTGAGGGGTGCCTGAGAGGGGTCAGGTTTAAGGTTTGGGATGTGCTCTGTCGGGGCACCTCCAACCAGACCCATTTCACAGTGACAGCAAACACAGAAAAATCCCTTTTCTGCCCCCAGACAGGCTCCACACTCCCACACTCGCTGCCACGATGTCTTCTCCTTCCCTCTGCCTCCTTCTTGCACTTGGTTTGGGCCCTCTGTCTGAGGGGAAGGGCGTCACCCCCAGACCGGGCTGGCAGTGTCTCCCTGGGAACATCAGATCAGGACAGTGTGAGAAATTCTGGTTTTCTCGTGTGTTTAACGGATGGGTCCCTTTTCCTGGGCTTCGCTTTCCCCCTGTGTGTCCAAGAGTTGCCTCAGTGCTGGGTCACTGATGCCTCGCTTTGTTCCGGCCACAGCCCCGGGGTGACTCCGGTGCCCCGTGCAGCCACCGGGGCTGCAGGCTCCGGGTGAGAGCCCAAGGGGAGCATCCACGCAAGGTTTGGAAGCAAAAAAAAAGATGGGAAGGAGTCCTCTGTAAACCCCCCCGCCACGAGGTGACCCCATCTCCTTCTTTTGCAGGGCAGTGCAGCCTCCCTGAGGCCCCAGGACTCCCAGAACCTGCTGATGGTCCGGAAGATCTCCGTGTCCCGGATGCATTCCCTGCCCAACGACAGCTACATGTTCCGGCCCGTGACTCCAGCCAAAGCCCCCTTCCCCCTCCACGAGGTGGAGATGGAAACCTATCCCTGCAAAGCCCAAAGAGGTACCACCCGTGGAGGTTCCCCGTCTGGGAGCCAAAGCCAGGAGCGGGGCAGTGACCACCCCCCTGTGCTGGGCGGTGGGGAGGCCACACCTCGAATCCTGGGGTCAGTTTTGGGCCCCCCCACGACAAGAAGGACATTGAGGGGCTGGAGGGCGGCCAGGGAAGGGAATGGAGCACCAGGAGTGGCTGAGGGAGCTGGGGGGGCTCAGCCTGGAGAAGAGGAAGCTCAGGGGGGACCCTCTGGCTCTGCACAGTTCCCTGACAGCAGCGGGGAGTTGGCCTCTGCTCCCAGGGAACAAGGGACAGGATGAGAGGGAACGGCCTCAAGTTGCACCAGGGGAGGTTCAGGTTGGATATCAGGGAAGAGTTCTTCACTGAAAGGGGGATCAGGCATTGGAACAGGCTGCCCAGGGCAGTGGTGGAGTCCCCATCCCCGGGAGTGTTCAAGAAACGTGGATGTGGCACTTGGGGACGTGGTTGGGTGGTGGCCTTGGCAGTGCTGGGTTAAGGGTGGGACTCGACGGCCTTTTCCAAGCTTTGTGATTCCATGATTACAACCACGGGGCAGCAGCTGCACAGGGTGGTTCAGTGGGGAGCAACCAACCCAAACATGGCCTGAGCAGGGCTTGCTTCAGGTTGGTGCCACCAGCGCGACGGTGATTTCCCACACGCTGCATCATTCCATCGCATCCCGGTACTTTCCCGGGAGAAGGCTGCTGGCTCGGATGTCTGGGGAGCAGCGGGGCTCCCAAGCAATGCCAGAGGCACAGAGCACAGGCTGTTAGCTGAGGAAAAGGGGGAGAGCTGTGCATTGCTTCTGCATCAGGACTGTGGATCAATAACATCCACAGGGATAAAAGCCGGAGCCGGAATTGCTTCCGGGCAGAGATCCTCATGGTTTCAGGTGGTTTGCAGCCTCGGGGCGGTGTTGTTTAGCACCACACGTCCAGCTCAGAGCTGCGGGAGTTCCTTTGGGAGCACAAAGATTAGAAACCACTCCCCAGTGCTCCCCCAACCTGGCCTCGTAAGGAATGTCATGGAGACCCCACGGAGAGACCCCGTCACCCGGGAATCACGAGCTGCACGGAGCCTCTGCGTGCACTTACCCACCGCATCCAAGCACACTTCCCAGAAAATGCCTTTCTGTCTCTTTTGTCGAGCTGGCTTGAAGGGGAAATCGATCTGAAACCCAATCTCTGCCTCCCTAAAAGCACACGTGCTCCCAGAGCGGCTCCCGAGAACTTTCCCCAGCCCCGTTCTCCTTTGATCCAGCGTGGTTTGAAATGCAGGGACTGCTCAAGGACGGATGAGGGGTGGGTTTGCAAACCCTGCTCTGCTCTGATTTCCTTGGGGGGAGTAACGGTGTGTTTGTTCAGACTCTCGGGGAGCCAGCTCATGTTCTCTGCTCCGTGTTTATTATTATTATTATTTCACCTGCAAATTCTTGGGGCAGGAAAGAAAACAGAGGTTGAGTTTCATGGCCGGGCTCTTGGGGCTGGTTTTCATCTCTGGAGTGGGTGTAGAGCAGGATTTATACCCGTATAAAACTGCTGTGGTGCTGGCAGGGGCGGGTAGAACTGCCCAAGAATTCTCTGATGTTTCCCAAATTTCTCTCCAAGAGCATTGGAGCCATGGACAGGGCAGGGATGTGATGGATGTGACTTTTTACCTGGTGGGAGATGCTCCCAGGCTCTGCTGCTCCTGAACTGCCCAAACTCTGCTTCAAGTCACAGCCCCCTGAGTCCTGTGCAAGTTAAACTGAGCCCATGGAGACTCCCATCAGCGTCTGTGCTTCCTTGAGCTTCCAAATGTCAGCTCAGGATGCCTGGTTTTCTCCCAATATTCTGCTGACCACACAGTGAAAATGTTGTGGCATGACCAGATCTCGGAATCTTTTGAGTTCAGATGCAGTTTCCTGATTTCCTAGAAAAAACAAGGGAAAAAAATACCCCGCTCCAGAGATCTTTGGTGTTCCTGAGCATCCAGCTTAGAGGGGGTTTGAGCTTCCCATATGAGAGCTCGATGGAAAGTTTCCAACAGGAGGAAATTCCAACTGAGGACAGGGAGTGGAACATAGAGTTTGGATTTTATGACCGTGTTTGTGACAGATTTTATGACAGAGGCTTTCTGCATCATAAAAAGCATTCTATAAAGCCTGGAATAGCACATGAGCAGCACAGGCTCAGCCTGAAACTCTGGGTCCAGCAGAGCCCAAAAAAACCTGGGGAGAAGCAGGGTGGGGGTGGGAATTCCACTGCTCTGCTCCTTGTGTGGTGTTCCGGAGAAAAGCACCGAGAGAACAGTTATTAAACACTCACTTTTCTTTCTCCCCGAGAACAAATCTGTCTGTGAAATGCAACTGCAGTGTGTCGGGATGGCTTTGTGAGAGGTTCAGGTTCCTTGACCTCTGGGTGAGATCTCTTGAAGTGATGGATAACCGTGTTTTTAGCACGGAGCACAGCAGCAGTGGAGGAACAGACGTTGGCTTTCAAGCTAATGAGGACAATAAATCCTGCAGCCAAAAGAACAGAAAAGCAGGAGATCTTTCAAACAACTCCAAAGTGCAGTAAAGCAGCACCACGGAGGGGCTGGGGAGGAGGGATTGCTTTCAGAGCCAGCTCCAGGACTGGGAGGCTTCAGGAACAGAGTGATTCCAGCCTGTCCACAGCTCAGAGCACTTGGAGCAGGCTCCGTGCTCCTGATGGGACCGTGTGGAGCCAAGCTGTGCCTCGTGGTGGTGGATGGGCTGTGGTGGATGGGAGAGCTGGCCTGGGCCTGCAGCAGTGTCTGCTCCCAGAGGAGTCGTAGAATCCTGGAATATCCTGAATGGCAGGGACCCACAGGGCTCAGAGTCCAGCCCCTGGCCCTGCACAGACACCCCAACAATCCCACCCTGTGCCTGGAAGCGTTGTCCAAGTGCTTCTGGAGCTCTGGCAGCCTTGGGAATGTCACCATTCCCTGGGGAGCCTGGTCAGTGCCCAGCACCCTCTGCGGGAAGAACCTTTTCCTGATATCCCACCCAACTCTCCCCTGGCACAGCTCCAGCCATTCCCTCAGGTCCTGTCCCTGCTCACAGAGAGGGTTCAGAGCTGACCCTCACTCGGTGGCAAAGTTCCCACTGTCTGTCCAGGTCTGTAGATTCCACCTGTGGATCCAGCTCCAGAGTTCCCAGGACGTGCTGGGAAGTGCTGCTCCTGTCTCCACTTGAGGAGCAGCTGGAGCTTGAAGCCCATCCCTGGCAGCACTGCAGACACAACCCAGGTATCCCAACCACGAGGATCCAGCACAGCCACCAGACCTCCCAAAATCCACGTTCTCCAAAGAGGTGGATCACAAATCCATCCTAAGCAACGCCACCAGGAGAGCAGCAATGTCAGGGTTCCAAATGCAGCCCCAGCTCCTGCCCTTCCTTTGCTGCTGTGTGCTCCTGGTGGGCACCATCCCCCCCTGGGTGTCCCAGCAGCTGCAGGAGAACATTCCTGTTCCCTGGCACAGAAAATAGAGGCTGCGAGTGCACAGAGCAGACAGAGCCACCTGGAATGCTGCTGAGTGGCAGGGACTCCGTCTGTAACCTCCCTGCTGAGCTTCAAGGTAGGCGATAGGAGAAGGAATGAGGTTTTTAATCCTGGCTCACGCTGAGGTTTGGGATTTCAGCCAGGCCCGAAAGGCTTTTCCTTTTCCCTCCTGCACCTTCTGCCTCAAACCTTCAGTTCCCCCACGCCAAGCAGTGACTGCTGCCTCTCTCCTGCCCTAGGATCCATCACCTCCATCCGCTCCCAGCCCGTGGGAACGTGCTGCTCCCTGAGGGTCCCTGCGGAGCCGCTCCCGCCGGCCGCGCGCTCCCCCGGCCACGAAGGGCGGCACCGCTGCAGGGCCCTTCCCCCCCACGCCGCCCCGCCAGCTCCTGCTCTCAACAAGCTGCTCTGCAGACAGGTGAGGGGCCAAGAGCCTGCAGAGGTAACTCCTGGGCGGTCGCCTGGTTCCTGCCCTTCTTTCCCAGTCCTCTCTTGGGTTTGCTTGCGTGGAGCTGAGAGCAGAATTCCTGTTTTAGAACGAAACGTGCCAGAAATTTTAGTGTGCCCCAGTCTCAGCAAGTGACACGTGGGAAGGCCCTTTTTCCCTGCTTTCATCTTCGTGGCTGTGTTATTCCAGGAAATAACAGCTAAAGCATGGAGAGAAGGTGCCCAACTCCATTTTACCAGTGCTGTGAGAAGCCTCCAGGGAGCTCTGGATGGGTTGTGTTGGCTCAGGATTTGGGGCCGGAGCAAGACCAAGGCCCAGCAGATGCCAGCCCTGGACACAAAGGCTTTTGCCAGCAGAAGTTTATCCTCTTGTACGGGAGGGTCTGATGGGACGGGCACGATGGGGCCGGAATGAGGTGGGGTCTGTTGGTCCCACCAATCCTTCTGCCACCCATCCCTGGGAGTGGTCAAAGCCAGGTTGGATGGGGCTTGGAGCAGCCTTGGTCTGGTGAAGGAGCCCATGGCAGGGGGTGGAACGAGGTGAGCTTTAAGGTCCCTTCCGGCACAGCGTGGTTCCATGATTCTGTGTTTACCGCTGGAGGTGCTGCTGCCCAGCAGATTCCCAAGCTCTCACCTCACCTCTCTCTCCTCCCGTTCCAGGAGGCCGTTCGGACGGACTCGGTGGACGGACAGACTCCAGACCGCAAGGACAGCCTGCAAGCAGAGCCTGCAGAGGCCCAACCATCAGCAAAGCAGCCCCAGAACACCCTCAGCCCCAGCCCTCTCCATTCCCCGCTCCCAGCCACCCCTCCATGCTCCCCACCATGCTCCCCACACCGGCCCCTCGGCCCCCTGGCACGGAAGCACACGTGTGGCCAGCACAGCATTCCCAGCCGGCCACCCAGCCCCGCCAGCCCTCCCGGCCCCGACGGCTGCCTGGGCGAGCCCTCGGACCTGGCTGACGAGGAGGTTCGCCACATCAACAGCTCGGCCAAAGACTGGGACGAGGAGCCCTCGGACAGCGGGAGCCGCTCCACGTCGCCCTTCGCGTCCCCGGCCCCGTCGCCGGTGCCCCTCAAGAACTGCAGCACAAGCAGCCTCTCCGGCAGCCGCAGGGAGAAGGACTTGAAGAAGTTCTACAGCACCGACACCAAGGGCTTCCTCAGCAAGCCCAGCTGGGCTGATGAGCAGCGGCGGCATTCCATCGAGATCTGCCCGTCCGGCAGCGCCCCGGACTGCGGCTTCCAGGACCCCGCCGAGGAAAAGCAGCGGCCCCCTGCCCACATCCAGCCGGAGTCCGACTACATCCACGGAGCCCGGAGGAAGAAGAAGATGAGCCCGCCCTGCATTTCTATAGATCCTCCCATGGAGGACGACAGCGGGGCGGCCCCGCGCGCCAAACCCTCCGAGAACACCCTGCTGCGGAGGAGGACCCCGTCCTGCGAGTTCCCGGCGTACAGAGAATCCCTGGAGCTCGCCGACAGCCAGCCCGGGGAGCCGGCCTCCAAAGCCGAGCGCCGGGGCCAGGCCCCCTGCCGCGGGGAGCACCTCACCGTCCCCAACTTCTCCTTCGAGCAGCTGGACGGCGGCTCCTTGAGCGGCCTCTCGGATGTCCGGGACAGCGGGCAGCCCACGGCGGCCTCCGCGGACTCGCGGCCCGAGGCCGAGCTGAAAAAGCCGGATCACTTAAAAACTCCCTGGAGCAACGGCGAGAAGAGCAAAGAGATGCTGGGCATCGCCAAGAGCCCCCTGCGGAAGCAGGACTTGGTGCCCGTGACTGTCGCCACAGCAGAGGACACGGATGACCCAGTATAGCTGTCTGGGAGGGGGGAGCGGGGGGGTCTCAAGGGCTTGACACCAACGTGGGGGTCCAGAGCGAGGGGACCGAGCGGCCGCGGGGTCGGGGGTGGCTGTCACCGCGTCCTTTCCTTCCTCGGGTGGGAAGCGCTGTGGAGGTTTGCAAAAAACCCACCACCACCACCACACACACACAGACACACACAAAAAGCGAAGAAGAAACCAAACGAACGGCTGGACGAAACTGGGGATGGCATTTTGGGGGGGCTGGGGAGCGGATTTGCCAAGAGGTTTTGGGGTTTCTTTTCTAAAGGGAAGGTGGAGTCACTGCAGGGGTCGCTTCGTTCCTCCTCCCCCACTCCGTGGCCTCAATCACATTGATTCGGGTCTGAGGTGGCGGCGGTTGGGATTTGGGGGGATTCTCTTGGGGTTTTGTTGTTTTGTTGGGTTTGTTTTTGTCGGTTGGTTTTTTTTTTTAAAAAAAAAAAGATGCTCAGTTTTTCCCCGAGGCACCTTTGAGAGCTGTCACGTTACGCGGGGCTGCCCGGGAGCTGGGAGCTGTACATTGTCTGTATATCAGCCGTTATATAAATAGAAATTATGTATTTGTGAGATACAAAACCAGGAAAAAAAAAAAACAAATGGAAAAAAAAAAAATAGACCCACAAAAACTCTCTCTTCATAATGCACATATTTTTATAGAGAAAACAGAAATACTGTTTTTTGCATTACATGTGACTCCGCAACTGGGTGGTGTTTCCTTGGGTTTTCTGTGGAATTAATTATTCCAGCCATTCGTTTTCCAAATGTTTCTCCTCTTTCCTCGCTCCCCTTTCTTTCCTTCCCTCCACCATCATCCCACCAGCTTCTTCTCACAGCTGATGCTTTTGATGTCTCACTCATTTTTCTTTTGTACTTTAGAGGTTGTCCTAATTACAGACACAAAACCAAATCACTACTGAATTGTAGCCAGTGCAATAATAAGTTATTCATTCTTCTTGTCTGTCCAACTGTCCTGTTGCTTTTTTTCCCCCTTTTTCTTTAACTGAAATTCAGGTTCAATGGCGCAATAATCTGAACTGACGCGCACACACACGGTTTCTTGTGTTACAAAGAAAAAAACTAATGCAAAAAAAAAAAAAAGAAAAAAAAATAAAATTAAAAAAAAATTAAAAAAAAAAGAAAACGAAACAAATAAATAGTAAATTATTTAAGAAATGTATTTTGTTTACTGCAGTTCAAAGTAAATTATTGATCCAGTATGTAAAGGTGTAAAGAGCTGTCTTAGGTGATGTTCTTGGTGAGCATTTAAGGTGATGATTTGTCCTCCTTGTGGCAGAACAACTCCGACCCCTCGGGGCAGCCCTGACCCCGTTTGCACTCCCTGTCCTTCCCTCCTCATCCCCGCACCCCCACCTGGACACGTTCCCCTCCCAAGGCCCTTCCAGCGCCCACTGGGAAGCCTCTGGAGGAATTCAAGTCACGTGTTAATGCCACTTTCGGGAGGGGTTTTTGCAGTTTTTGGGGTTGATTTTTCTTTTTTAGCCTCCGGTCCCTGCCCTTTCCCCACCCCTTCTCCAGGCCCTCTCTCGGTGGGAAGCTGATGGGAAATACGAGCAGGAAGAGCTCCGGGCAGCGCCCAGACGTCCAGGGGGGAATAAACCAATCCAGTCGTTTTCGTTTGGTTCGCTCCGTGCCGCCTCATATTTATGCATTCACATATATCTTCTGTTATTGATGCATCCATTACTCCAAAGGAAATGTATCTTGTTTCACATGTATTAAACTGTATAAACTGGAAGCGTGGCCTCGCTTTGTGCCGCAGAGGGGGGAGCAGCCAGGATGCCCAGGTGTCCGTCCCACCCCCAGAGCTCGGCATTCCCTGGAAAACCTCTTTTGGTGGCTGTTGGTACTGCAGAGCCCAGGCCTGAACCATCCCCGCTGGAGTCTGGGGCTTCTCCCACCTCCCGGTGAGCTCGGAGAAGCCCTCACCTCACACAAGTGTCTCCATGTGCTGATCCAGCTCCGTGCCGGCTGCTTCCGAGCACCTGCGCCGCTGTAATTAAGAGTCATTTAGCATTATTGTAAATAATGATTCTGTCTCGGTGGGATAGCGAGGAATTCCAGGAAAGAGCCATAAAATCCATTATTCACAGTGCTTTGGGCGTGGTGGCAAACTCCTCTCGCTGCAGTTTAAGGAGCAGACTGGAAGGAGGGGCGGTGAATCCGTCTGCGCCGGGATGAATCCTGCTGGAGGTGTGCGGGATGCTCCGCGGTGTCCCTCGGCACAAGGGGACGCTCGGGGTGCCATTTATTCCTGGGATTATTCAGCTCTGCTGGAAAAGGCAGCGTCCCCTGTGCCTGAATCCCCTTCTGGGGGAAAAGCCTCTCTCTGTGGGGTTGGTGGGTGATGATGGTGATGGAGAGGTGGTTGTAGGAACATCTGGAAGGGCTCGAGGCCTTGGCAGTGTCGGGAATGGGTTTGGATATCGGCTCCTGGTTCTGACTCTGTCCAGGCTCCCACCCTCTGACAAAGCCACACATTCCCAAACCCCACAAAGCCCAGCAGGATCCAGACAACTCCATCCATGAGCCTGCAGGAACATCCTGGCAGCGTGGGGAGAATCAAGCTCCAACTGCATTTTCTAAGAGCAGACAGTGCCCATGGATTGCTCCCTGATGCCTCTTTTGGGGACACTCACCTGGATGTGCAGGTGCAAAACCCCCAGAGCTGCATCCCCAAAGCTGGCCATGACCAGAGAAGCTATTTAACATCACCCAGCATTAATTTTGTTGATTAAATCTCTGCAGCATTAAGCAATTTCCCCCCGGGCTGTCTGCAAGCCTTGCTTAAGATCGGAAGTGAAAAGCTCTGGGTAAATGCAAGTCATGATTATTTAATTGGATCGATTTCCAGTTTGCATTTTTAATGACCATTCAGTCCTGGCCATTTATCAGCCAGACTCTGCCCCACCACTCTCCATCCCAGCAAACCCACAGCCCCCGAGGGACTGGGCTGTGTCCATCTGGGCTTGCCCGGAGCCACCTCGGCACCTTCTGAGGAGCAGGAATCAAACAGGGATTAAAAACCATCGTGTTGAGGTAGGAAACCATCACAGGGGCTCTGCTTCAAGGGTAAATCTCTCTCTTTGTCGTGCTGGGGAGAAAAAAAAAGCCTTAAAAAACACCAAGAAGCAAATCTGACGCCATCCTGGGTGCAATTAGCCTCAACCTTAATCTGTCAGAGCTGTGAGATCATACAGGTTGCATGAATGCTAATAAGTGTTTGATATTTGTACAAGCTTTCTTGGGATGAATAATTCAATTGACTTCATCCATTAAACTTCCCCTATTAAGTTTTCAATCCGTGGCTGTGTTTTAATGGCTGGGGCCACCTCAGCTTCCAGGCGAGGGGGCTTAATTAGGAATTTGAGCACAGCCTGACAGAGCCTCAGCATGGGCTGAGGGGCTGAAATCTCTGTGGCTCTCTGGCTTTTAAGCAGCTCGTGTCTCTCTGCTGGAACCCTGCCGTGCCCCTGGAATAACTCGGGCTCACGCCAGGTGGGTGCTCCATCCTCTTCCAGCAATATGGTGTTGCCACAGGCAGCATCACTGGGATTTTAGCCCTTTCCATGGGGTCAGCCCCACTGTGGAGGCTGGGAAGGTGCTGAGGGGCTGCTCTGGGATGAGGGATGTGCAGTAACACTGATGCAGCCCCTGGGGTCTGGCCCCACTCGATGATCCTTGTGGGTCCCTTCCAGCTCAGGATTCTGTTCCGTGGTTCCCTGGCGTGCACCGAAGCAGAGATGTCACCAGGGGTGTTTCACACCCCGTGTGGGCTGCTCCTCGTGCCAGGACCCTTCACTTGTGTCCCTCACGTGTAGGTCAGCGTTGGGCTGGTTTTCTCCAGCTGTGGATATTGGACTATCCAGTGAAAAATAAATCTGTTCACAGTGAACGGGAGAAAATGCCAACAACCCTCATTAAGTCACACCACAGGGAAGAAACCAGATTAATGATTTGAATATTTGATTGAAATCCCCTGGAGCAGCTTGTTGGTGATTCTGCTTTGCCCCACGGGGAGGCACAAGCTGCCGAGGGCCCATGGCCACATCTCCAGGATCTGCTGGATCCATGGAAAACGGCTCTCCCACCCGAGTTATCCCCAGGAAACACTGTCACCACCGGACAACAGGCAGGAGGGCTCCATGCCTGGCAGGAGAAGGAGCTTGTTTTCCCTCCCCTCTTCTCCCTGCTTATTGCTCTTATTCCTTGTGTCCTTGTCAAATCCAACTGCCCCGCTGGGCACCTTCTCCCCGGGTCCTCCTGGCCCTCTCCCCGTCCCTGCCTCCCTGTCAGTTTATTCTGACTGGCTCAGACCAAGGCAATAATTAATTCTGCTCATCAACCAAGAGAAATCTCACCAATACTAACAAGTCCCAATACAAATTAATTCTTCATGGAACACCGTGCACTTCACAGCTCCTTGGCAGCGACAGCGTCCGTACCCAGCAGGGCCCCTGGCATGGGGCTGGCAGCCACATGGACACAGGGATCATCCCTGGAAGCGTCCAAGGCCAGGCTGGACGGGGCTTGGAGCAACCTGGGCTACTGGAAGGTGTCCCTGCCCGTGGCACGGAGTGGAACTGGATGAGCTTTAAGGTCCCGTCCAACACAAAGCATTCCGTGATTCAGACACGGAACACAAAACCCACCCGCCTTCACGCAGGTACCTTCCCACCAAACACCAGGTGAATACATTCAGCAGGAATATCTCCCTCTGCTACGCCGTGTGCTGTTGTGGGATCCCACTCCTTCCCTGTTGGATGTGAGCCGCGGGAGGGAAGAGCTCTGGGAGCAAAAGGCAGGGAAGACAAAGGACAGGGAAGCTCCCTGCAGCCTCCTCGCAGGCAGGGATGAGTCAACGTTGTGCAAACACTCTAAAAATACAAAAGGTTTATTGCAGATGAATGGCACCATCAAATGTATTTCACTGGCCGTTTACCAGGTGTTGATCATAAATACTTGGGATTAAAAATAAACTTCTGTGCTGTGCCACTGTGTTGTCGTTTGTGTCTCTCCCACGTTCCCCGAGCGCCCGCTGGCAGCGGCGGATCCGCCCCGGGGCTGCAGCCATCAGGCTGGAACAGGTAATGGAGGCAAAGGATCTGCTTCCTGCCCTCTCCCTGCAGCACAGGATGTCTGTCCGGTGCCCTTTTCCAGGGATCTACTGCAGTCACACCGGAGGGGCCCGGAGCTGGGGTGATGGGCAGGAGACACATCCCACAGGTGTCCCCACTGGCACTGCTGCCTGGCAGCTTTTCCCAGGAAGAGGAGAGTTCCCACCTGCTCCCCCACTCCTCAGGGCTCATCCAGAGGCAATCCACACGGATCTCTGGGAGCACCACCACTCTCCAGCCTCCCTGGGAGGACCCGGGGCCAGGCAGAGCTCAGAGCTCTCAGTGACGGAGCTCCAAGCAGTTTGGATTTTCCAGCCCCTGGCTCTTTCCGGGAATGAAGCGAACATGATTCCCTCAGCTGTTTGACATGCCTTCAGCACAGAGGTCAGCGCTAAAGGGACACTGGGAATTGTTCTTCAGGAGCTGGGATCCCACCTGGGCACAGCACCTGGAAGAGACGACAAGTCACTGATCAGCAGGCTCACGTCCTTCCTCCCTGGGAGGATGACTGCGGCCCCAGACACCCCAGGGAGGCTTCCCGTGAGTCCCACCACAAATCACGGGAGCAGGACAAGTCCAGGAGAAGAGGAGAGTGTTCTACGTGGCCAAGAGAAACAGCAGCATCGTTAAGTAACACCCATGGGGTGGCCATGATCCACGAACCTTCATTATGCTTGGAAATCAAACTCTCTGATGGATCATTAATTAAGTTTTCCAGCAGGATAAAAACACTTTCTTGCCTGGGATTTCGCTCTGCTCACAAAGATTAAAAATACAGCTAATTAGAACGAGGCTGGCATGCGAAGGAGGAAAGAATAAAAGGTCTTGTTATGGCTGGGAGGGGACAGAGCCCTTCCAGAGGCAGGTACAGATGACTCATGGCTGCTGAATAACCCTCCTGCTGTGTCTCAGCCGTGGGGAAGGTCTCCTGGTGCTAACACAACTCCTCCAGCAGCTGTAGATCACCTGCCAGGCAACAGAAATGTCCTGAAATTGGCTCCAAGGTAGCTGGTAGCCAAGTGCAGTGTTAATTAAACAGCCTCACTGGCTGCTCCAGACAGCTGCTCCAGAGCTGCTTTACTTCCCCCCCTCACCCCCCAATAATTTTCAGTTCAAATGAATTGTTTTCTCTGAAGCATTTCTGAGGGGAGAAAGGATAAAATTTCAGGCATTCCCTCCCATCCCTCCTGGTCTCCTCTCCCATTCTTCTCTTGGCCAAATTTGTCTTGGCCTGAAAAATCAAGTTGAAATAGATATTCACAGAGAATCCATCTATCGAAACATGCAAGGCATTTTTCAGCATGAAGTGTAATGGTAGTTTATTTTCAGTCCAGTAGAGAATCCCAGAACGTTTTGGGTCGGAAGGGGCCTTAAAGACCACCTCATTCCAAACCCCTGCAAGGCCAGGGCCACCAGTCTAAACCACAACATCCCTTTGAAGAGGAGAGGTGCTGTCCTGGGTGACAGTGAACAGCACTGCAGGGAGCCAGAGCAGCACAGCCACCTCCACCAGTCTGCCAAAGGCAGGGACAGAGTGGATGGGGACAAGGACTGAGGTGTTGTCCCACTGTGCACCAGCCCATCTGTGAAAGGGCTCCAACTCCAACAGAAAACCCAAAGAGGCGCTGAGCCAGGGCTTCCTTCATTCCTCCCATCCCTCCCCAGAGGGCCTGGCAGCAACCAACGGCCCCCCAAATTCCTCACGGAGAGGAACGTGGTCTAGGATGCAGAAAAGAGGCGCAGGGATGAACCACAGCAGATGGTGGCCAAGCTGGGGAGTCTCCGCGGTGCTGTCGTGTGTGTGGGCAGCAGAGATTCCTGGCGTGAGCAGTGGCACGACCGTGGTCCTGACGGGCCAGCACTGTCACACCACGGGGCCAGCACCTTCCTGTCACCAGCCCAGCACTGTCACGCCGTGGTCTCTGTGTGGAAACCATCAGGAGTCACCATCAGGAAATTTCTGCGGTTCCATCTCTGCAAAGCCTCAACACGTTCATCCGCCTTGTTTACACACCACGCTCACCCCTTCCTTTTAATTAGAGCGGGCTAATTAAACCAGCGCCGTCCCGTGTCCTCCCCTTCCCACACACATCCAGACCCCGCGGTACGGAGGCACTAATCCTGAAATCCATAAGGAATGCTGGCCGTGCTGCGGGCACTGACAGCTCCTCCCCTCATCAGTGGGGCGACCCTCCAGTGACCACAAAAGCCACCATTTCCCTCTTCCTCCCTGGAAACACCTCCTGGCTCTGGCCCTTGCCCAGCAGCCGGAGCCGCTCCAGCTCGGCCGGCAGCATCATCTAGTGGCCATGGCCTCCACACCATGGAATTGTAGGATCGTGGAATCTCCCGAGCTGGAAGTGACCCGCCGGGATCATCCAGTCCAGCTCCCGGCCCTGCACACACACCCCGACAACCCCACCCTATGCTGAGCTCTGGCAGCCTCGGGGCCGTGACCATTCCCTGGGGAGGCCGAGTCCCCGGGCTGGGGTTGGTTTAGGCCGATATTAAATACTAAATGAAGTTCTGGATACGTGGCGGTGCGAGGACACCGGCGGAGCGCCCGGGGGCGGCCGTGGCTGAGGGGCTGCGGGCGGACCGTGCTGAGGGGAGCGGGCACGACCCGCCCGGGGGTGCCGGGGGTGAATCGGCCGCGTTTTGGGGCGATTTTGGGCCGCGGGAGCCCCGCGAAGCGCAGCGCCGCGCCGCGCCGGGGAAGTGTGTCCGCCCCGCCGCTACGTCCGTCGCCACGGCAACCGGCGCGCCCGCCATGGCGGCGCCCAGCGTGTTCCTGGTGGCCGTGAGCGGCGAGATCGAGAGCGGGGAGGTGGGTGAGACCCGGCACACCCCGGGAGACACCTCGGGAACATCCCGGAGGGATAGGGGGGGATCGCCCCCGGCCCGGATCGCGCCTCGGCAGCGCGGCCCCGGGAACGCGGCCCGGCCTGCGTCGCGGTGCGGGATGAGAGTCTGCTCCGCTGAACTTGCCCGGCCTCAGCCCCGAAACCCAACCCATCCTCATCCCCCTAACCCTGTACACCCTCAACCCCCTTTAACCCTGCCTGGCTTCAGCCTCTTAACCCATCCTAGTCTCAGCCCCCCAAACTCAGGCCGGCCTCACCCCCTAACCCAGCCCAGTCCCAACCCCCCGAACCCAGCCAGGCTTAAACACCTTCTGACCCAGCCCAGTCTCAGCCCCCCATATCCATCCCAGTCTCAGCTCCCCTAACCCAGCCCAGCTTCATCCCCCCGCCCCGACCGAGCCTGTTCTCAGCCCCCTAAACCCCCCATGGCTTCAGCTCCATCTCACCCAGTTTGGGCTTAGCCCCCCCAAACCCATCCCAGTCCCAGGTCCCCCAGCCCAGCCTGTCTGTCCCAGTCACGCCGCCACGGGCTCCCCTCAGCACGGTGCCTTGTGCAGCCCCTCACACCCCGAAATTCCCAGTGACATCCCCCTCCTTCTCTCCTGCAGTTCCCTGGATTTGATGACCTCTACTGCAAGTTCTCCTTCGTCTACGGCCAGGACTGGGTCCCCACGGCGGTACAGCCCCCCCGTGCCCCCCTGTGCCCACCCTGCCTGCCAGCCCCCGGGCTCAGCACAGCCCCGGGCTCACCCCACATTCCCTGCAGGGTCTGGAGGAGGGAATCTCCCAGATCACCTCCAAGAGCAGCGTCTCACCCACCACGCTCGTCTGGAACTTCCCCATCGACATCACCTTCAAGAGCACCAACCCTTTTGGCTGTGAGTGCTGGGGGGCGGTCCAGCCCTGCTGCCAGAGCCCCTCTCATTCCCGTTTCCCTGCAGGGCCACAGATTGTGCTGAGTGTCTACGGGCCTGACTTCTTTGGACACGACGTGGTCAGAGGTTACGGAGCTGTCCACGTGCCCTTCATGCCTGGAAGGTGAGGGACGACCTGACTTTCAGGACTCGAACACATTTTTTTTCCAGTTATTCTGTTGTTTCAGAAACAAAACTGCTGCCATGTCTCCTCATCAGGCCCTGTCAGTTCAGTTCAGTACAAAGGGTGTGGATTTTCTAGCAGAAGTCTCTGGTCATCAAATTTTTTTTTTTTTTAAATGGCAAAACTGGCCTGTAAAAAACCCAGAAATGAAGCATAGTAATTTACCTCTCCCCCCTCCCTCTAAGCACACAAAAAGCTCTCATTCCCACCACTAGAAATGGAGGAAAATCTGAAAATAAATAGAGAAAACTCTTGCAGTTTGCTTCATTCCTGAAGTTCTGTGGGCCTCCTCTTTGTTTCAGGCACAGAAGAACCATTGCTATGTTTGTTCCAGAGTCCTCCTCGAGGCTGCAGCAGTTCACAAGGTAATAATTAATGACTTTATTTTGTGAAAGTCCTGCTTGCCCTTGGCCACAAAGGGATTTGCAGCCACTCAGTGGTGCAGACTTGTGACTGCTCTGTGCCATAACCAGAGAGTTCTGTGTTTTGTAGGTAAAGCCACATTTGCAGGTGTCTGGGTCTTTTGAAAAGGTTTCTGCCAACATATTTATTACCTGCTTACTGTGTTAAATTCACTACCCAGATCTTCCTGGGGCTTTTTTTGGAAGGACAGCCACAATAAGAGCAACCTGGAAAGCAAAGAAAGTGAAAAAACAATTATTCTGCCTTTCCTCCTATGTGGAATGCAGTTGTTTCACACACACTTATCCCTCTTCAGCCTACACAGCAGCTGAGGAGATTGAGGTTTTTTTCTCCCATGGAATTGTCAGGATTCAACCGACTTCTTCTTTCTGATTCCCTTTTGCAGACCCTACACCAATTTGTATATTTTTGTATGTATTCAAATCTCCAAACCTCGGTGGTTCTCTGGATGATTAAGAGTGAATTGGTTTCAACCACAACTTTGCCAAGGAAAGATTGCCTGGCCCAGAAAAACCCTGGATTTAACATAATCTGTATAAAATCAGTCTCTTGTTTTCCTGACAGAGGCAAAACTCCCCTTTGATCGGAGCAGATCAGTGAAGAGAATCAGGCTTCAGAACTCCCCCGGGAGTCTCATTAGCCCCCCTTGACGTGCACGTAATGACCTGGATCGATCTAAGCAACCCCATTAATTATTCTGTGCTTTCTCCTCCAAGCTGGTTCACCGGGAGACGCCCGGAATTCACCGACCCCAAAGTGGTGGCGCAGGGAGAAGGACGAGAAGGTGAGTCCTGGGAGCTCCTCCCTGCAGCTTGATCAGCCACCTTGGGCTGGTGAAAAACCAGGCCCACAAGCAATCCGAAGCTCCTCTAAGTGGTTTTATCCCCACCACCTCTGTCCCAGTGACGAGGGTGCGATCCCAAGGCTTTGTGACCGTGTCCTTCAACGTGATGACCAAAGACCTGCACAAGCTGGGCTACGACCTGAGCTCTGGGGCCATGCACAGCCCCTCCCTGGGGCCTGTGCCACAGGGGCTCCACAGGTTCTGAACGCAGCAGGAGGTGCCCAGAGCTCAGCACTTCGGGCCTTTTTGGGGAAAGGAGGAGCTGGCTAAGCCGAGAGAATCATCCCAAAAGAGCTCGTGAGGCTTTGGAAAAATGACCAAGTCTAATCCTTTCAGTATGGTTGAAGTATTGTGTAAATTAATGTCATCTGATAACATCCAGCATTTTTATGAGTAGTATCAGTCTCAAAATAAGGCTTGGAACAAAATATTTTTATAACAGCCTTTTGCATACCTTTTTACAGAATTAATGAAATGGAAAGTTTAGAGTTGGAGCAGTTTTCCTGTAGTTAAAACATTGCAAACCCAGTTCTTCTAAGTAATGTTTTCTTTGTTGTTGTGGTACAAACGAGGAGCTGAAATGATTGCACCTTCCAAAATGGTCCTGTGAAATGCATCCCCCTCTAAGCTTCTCTTTTAGGCTGAATAAACTCCCTTGTCCCAATATATTTATTTGTCTTTCTGCTGCTAAGGGGTTGTATTTGTGTGTGCCAGGATGTTTCTAAGCCCTCAATCATCCAAACTCTGCTGTGCTTCAAGGTACAAGAGAAGAAGAAGTGCCTGCTGCAGTGCAATGAGTAACTGCTTAGTCATTTCCATATTTAATTTGGGGCATGTCACCTCTTGTGTTGGACTGCAAACCCCAGGAGAATGACAATTCCACCCTAAAACTGAACTGCCGAGACCTCCAAGTGTAGAAATACAAGTAATAACAGCCAGGGAGGAACCACAAAGCCTCCAGGGCATGGATCAACAAAGCATCCAGGCAGAAATTGTTCTTACTCACAGTGGGGTTGAATAAATATCATTTCTGAAAACACAATGTGCTCACTTTGCTGGGAGCAGTAGCACCTTTTATATGAGGTACAAATACTTTTCCAGACGTTGTTAGGGATGGTTTTTCATCCCTTGCTTTATTCCTCTCTTGTTTTTGTTGACTCCACACTTCCAGTGGAGTTGTTTTGGCAACTCTTGTAATCTCTGAACTGAGTCATGTTGGAATCCAAATGAAAAAGTATTTCCTGTTGGCTCAGAGGAGACAGAAAGCGTTTTGATTTCCTTTTTAAAAGTTGGGGAAGCAGTTAGCTACAGTAGCAGGATAAATATCTGTGTTTGAAACGCTTGAGAGGCAAACATGAAACCTCCTGCTGCTTCCATATCCATTTCCCCTTGAGCACAATTCCCTGCCCACATTCCAACGGGAGCAAAACTGCACCACGGAGTTTCCGGGCGTGAGGAACCTGCAAAACCCAGGTAAAGCCCAAACCTGGTGCCCACAGGGAATTTATTCACACACACAGCTCTGCATCCTGCTGCTCCGAGCCCCTGAGCTGCTCCTGTTCCCAAGGAATTGTTGGATGTTTAACCCCAGTGAGCCCACCCAGACCTGACCCAGCTCAGGGCAGGGGAGGTTAAAGCAGTGAAAAGCAAAGGTTTCAAAAAGCAAAAATCCTAAACTCCATCAGACAGTACTTAAGACACCTTAGGCTGTTTAGGATGCTCTGTAAGCAGATCCCACACTGTACCTGCATTATTGGGCCTTTTTTGCCATTTTCTCTGGGTTTAGTCAGATTTTGGGGGGTTTTTTAGGCTCCTCGATGCCTTGAGCACATCTAAAACCTTCCCTCACCTTCCCCAAGGTCTGTGTTTGTCCTGTGAGTGTTTCCCCGAGGGCACGGCGGGGGAGATGTTTGCAGTCATTGTTTCCCAGCTCCAACGCCATTCCTTCGACCCAAGAACTTTTGATATCCCTTACAAACACACTTCTCCCAGAGATGGCCTTGCTCCCGCCTTTATAATTTTCTGGGAAGCTCTCCCTGGTTGAAATCTTCGGTCCTCAGGTGTGGCAGAGTGAGCGCAGCTGGGGAGGGTCTCTGGGTAAAGGTGGACACGGTGCTGCTGCCGAGAGCGGGGAAGGGATTTACGATCCCTAAGTGTTAAAGCTCAGAAGGACCAATGCTTTAAGGACAGCCAAATCCCAGTAAAACCCAGCCTTGCTGCAGCAGAGGCTCTCCCTGATTTCCTCCCACCCACGCTCCAGGCAGCTGGAACACCCTGCTCGTTTCCTGGTTAATCATTCCCCCTTCTCTTCCAACCTGCACCGAAATTCCCAGCCCCAGGCAGCAGCACGAGGCTCTCAGCTGGAGCTGGAGCTCTGCTTTGTTCCGCTGAAATCTCTCCCAGGCGGGAATTGGTCGTTAATCTCCTGATTCGAGATGGGCTGGAAAAAATTCTTCATGGACAACGACTCCTGACACAGGAGGGGCTTCCAGGCCATCACAAACCAGGCTGGAGGCAAAGGAAGCCCCGGAGATGTCTGGGGACTCTGCAGCTCTCCCAGCCTGGGGAAGCCTTGGATTCACCTCATGGGAGTTTTCCTGCTGTCACCCGGGGAGGGAGACAGCCAAGGACACGGACAAAACAGCAAGTTGGGGATCAAACCCTCCAGGAAAAGGAAAATCATTGGGATAGTCCTTAGGAACTGCTATCTGCAGCCTTCCCTACCGAAATCACAGCCAGCAGCAGCAGCTCCTGCCCTCTCGTGGCAGCTCCCAGCCCTTGGGAAGACACGGGAAGTGGTTAATGACAATTAGCTCAGAGGCTGAATGAAGGACGCCCGAGTTTTCCCTGTTTCACATGGAGATGGCTCCGTGCTGCCCCGGCACTGCCCCTTGTCCCGAGAGCACCGGGCAAACACCGCCCGCGGCTGCTCCGCGGGGCGTGGGGCTGAGCCAGGAATGTGAGCATCCATGAGCGCTGGAGAAGCCGGCTCTGCCCCGAGGCAGCCGGGCTGTTCTACACCAGCAGCGCCGCGGCAGCTGGGAATTATCTCCATCTGAAAACGAGATGGATTCGAGCTGACAGCAACTGCTCCCCAGCAGCAGCGTCGGGTCGGGAGCAGCAGCTCCTGTGAAATGCTCCAAAGGAAAGAAGAATATGGAAAAATAAATCACTGGAGCACAGAGCAGCCACGTTTGAAGAAAATTGGGCTTTTAGCTCCAGTTCTTCCCAGGGTTGTAGCGTTGGTGCCACTGGAGATACAGGGGGCTAAAGGCCCTGGGTCCAGAGCGCTGGACATGGATCTGTGGTCGCAGGAGGACAGGACAGCGGGGCTGGGAGCAGTGGCAGAGCTGGGCTGGCACCATCCCCCTTCCCGGGGGACATCCAGACCCACAGCACCCAGAGAACCAGCAGGAACCCCCACTCTGAGCCCCTTCCCTGCGGGCTGGCAGCGGCAGCTGGAGGAGCAGGGGCCTGGCAGAGCCCACCCAGGACAGCTCCGGGGTGTCCTTCGGGTCCCAGCCCCCATGGGGGCTCTGTGAAGCCCCCCGGGCCCACCCCCAGCCCAGCCAGAGAGCCCAGGTCCAGGCACAGCAGCCTGTGCCAGCAGCAGGTCTGGAGCAGCCTCCAGCACCAATCTGGGATGTTTTCCAGGCCAATCTTCCCGGCCATGCAACCCTCGGCAAGATCCCAGCAAGGAGCTGGACAAAGACCACCCAGCTCCCACCCCTTTCCCCTCTCAACATCCACCCACGAAGTGCAGGGAGGATCCCTGAGGGCTTTTTCCATCAGCTCAGGAGTCCTCTGGGAGGGAAACCAAAACCCCAAGCGCTGAGACACTCGTGGGTGTTTGCAAACCCAGAAACAACCTCCACGTTTGGAGCACGGGAAGCAAAAAACCCCAAACCCCCCTGGATGCCGAGCTCCCAGTGCCCTCCAGCTCAGCCTAACTGGGGCTGGGGAGCACAGGACAGCACAAATCCCTTAGGAACCATGCTTTGGGCATGGAAACCAGGGCTGAGCCCCCAGGAGGGAGGGAATAACACAACCTGCTTTCCCAGCAGGATGTGAGGGATCCAGCCTTGTCCTTCAGAGGGAAGAGCAGCAGACGCACGGAACTGCTGGAGGCTTCTATTTTTGTCTCTCTATTCAGGCCAGGATATTTAAGGACCCAACTTCACCTCAGAGAATATCACTACATTTAGTGCCAGACTTGCTAATGAAGATATGAAAAAAGCAAAAAAAAAAAAACCCCACCCCACCACCATCACCCAACACCAGCCCAGCCAGCCCACAGGCCACATGTGCTGCTACACCGAGGCAGAACCGGCTCCCTGGAGCTTGGATAATCCATGGAATTTCATTCCATGGGCAAAAAAAAAAAAGCCCTTTAAGAAGAACGTGGAGCCCAGTGCCTGATTTTCACAGGTTGCAGGAGAGGAAGGGCAGCAGGAGGGCGTTTAAGGATGTTCCAGCCTAGGCATTGCTAGAGGTGGTTCAGCCACAGCGCTCTGCAGAATTCCCGGAGGGCTGCTGGGTGGGTGGGTGGGACAAGGCCGTGCTGAGCCAGCATCCCATGGAGCATCCTTGCCTCCAGCAGCCAGGCTTGTTCTCCTCCAGCCCAACCAAGCCAGCCGTGGGTGTTGATCCCACAGCAGCAGGGAGGGGATGCACACCGGGGTTATCAGTCAGCTGATCAGTGACCGTGAAATCCAGTGGCTTTGCTCCAGCAGCAGCTCCTGTGTTGGACGGAGCTCTGATCCCACCTCCAGCAGCTCCAGTGGCTAAACAGGGCAGAACCCAGGATGCCATTCCTGCCTGGGAGGATCTCCAACCAATCAAAGTGCAAAGCTGGCAGCACCCGTGTCCCAGCGAGGTTTCCTGTCGGGAAGCAGCAGGCAGGGAGCTGAGAAGACAAACTCCACCTTTACTCCGGCTTTGTCCGGGTGATTGGAGATGTCATTGATTTCCCTTCACCTGAGAATGGGAATGTTTTGGTCAACAAGTGCCAAGAACAGCTCAGGCAGAAGGATGTGAGCGTGGGCTCAGTGGCCACAGATGATCCTGGAATGCTTTGGACCAGGGCCTGGAGTGACAGGACAAGGGCGAATGGCTTCCCACTGCCAGAGATCAGGGCTAGATGGGATACTGGGAAGGAATTCCTCCCTGTGAGGGTGGGGAGGCCCTGGCACAGGCTGCCCAGAGGAGCTGTGGCTGCCCCATCCCTGGAAGTGTCCAAGGCCGGGTTGGACGGGGCTTGGAGCAGCAGGGATAGGGGAGGGTGTCCCTGCCCATGGCAGGGGGTGGAATTTTCCCTGATCTCTCAGGGAGATGTTTACCAAACCCATGAGGGTCCCACAACTCAGTCCAGGTCTGGGAAACTCTGTCCCTCCCAGCAAGGCCAGAGGAGGTGCTGAGTCCCCCCAGGGTACCCCACGCTCCCCATTCACAATTCACCACTCGCCCTCTGCACAGCACCAGCCGGGTTTCACTGTCCGGATCCAATTCCCTATGGATCACCAGGCTCTGCCAATTAACCCCCTAATGGGAACTGGCACCAAGGGGAAATTCCCTCTCCTTGGAACCCCAAGTCTTCCTTAATTAATAGGAAACAATCAATCAACAGCAAAACAGAGACAGAACCACCCCATCCCACACTGGCTCTTCACCATTCCTAATCCTGAGCTCCCAAACAAACGTCGTGTCCCAGCTTACCAACAGGGAGCAGCTGACCTGGGAGGCACCTTAGTTACTCTAAAACGGTGCAAGTTTTGAACGTGAGGGGCTGCACAAATCACGCTGGGTCTCTGAAATGCAGCTGGCAGGGTGTTGCAAAGCCAGAGCAGGAGATGGTCCAGGCCTTGATCTCACAGTGCCATGAAAACCAGCGCCAAGGGGCAGAGTTGCACCACTCAGCCCAGCACAGGTAAGAGGCAACGTCAACACGCTCAGCAAAAATCCAGCAACAGCAGAGGGTGAGGACAAACCTCCAGATAACTCCTGATCCAAAGCAGGGAAATCCTGCTCACTTCACAGGAGAGGAAGAGGAAATGAGGGATGGGAGGAGCAGCTCTGCCAAGGTCAGCAGAAACCTCCACCACAGGCAGAGCTCTGCTCACCACGGGTTGGCTCAGCTCAGGCTGCCCCTGGGCTCGCAGAGCCGCCAGAATCCAGCTCCTTTGGAAGATTGGAGTCACCACAGGTTCCACTCAGAGCCCTGCCCACACCTTCCCTACAGCAAGAGGATTTAGCTTAAGATGTGCAGTTCCGAGAGGCTGGAGGAGAATCAGAGAATCCCAGAACGGTTTGGGTTGGAAGGGACCTTAAAGCTCATCCAGTCCCACCCCTGCCATGGCAGGGACACCTCCCACTATCCCAGGTTGTTCCAATCCCCGTCCAACCTGGCCTTGGACACTGCCAGGGATGGGGCAGCCTCAGCTTCTCTGGGCACCCTGTGCCTGGGCCTCCCCACCCTCACAGGGAGGAATTCCTTCTATCCCATCTAACCCTCCAGCAAGGAGCAGAGCATCCCTCTGGAAAAACGAGAGCTACAAGGAGTACCAGGATCCTGGGCTGCCACCCCCAGCCAAGGAGGTTTTCCTTTCCTCCTGCCTGGCCTGAAAGCAGCAGCAAAGTGACTCCAAGGCCTGGCCAGAGGCAGCCTCGTTCTGCGGCTTTGCCCAGCACCCCCGGCCAGCTCCAGCTCAAACCAAACCAGAGGCTTTCCCCCCAAAGCCGCCTTTCCCCCAGTCACACCTCCAGCGTTAATTAGCCATCACTGATTAATGATCAGCCTGATTGGCAGCAAACTATAAACGGGGAACCTGGAGGGGCTCTGGAGAGGCAGCTCTTGATGCCGCCTGCTGATGAAGTGCCCTTCAACTAAGCCAGCCAGAATGGGAAGCTGGAATCACTTCCCAGCTGGAAGTAGGCTCCCTGCTCCCCATCCGCCGTCCATGGGCCAGAGCCAAGGCTGAGCTACAAAAGGGGGAAGTGGGGGCTCCCCAGTCAGTTCTGCCACTGCTCCCCAACCCTCGCTCCACAGCCACCTTCCCCAGATTCCTGCCTGGATGTAAATCCAGAGCCTCCGCCAAGGCAGATCCCTCCACAAGGGCAGCTTCAGGGGGAATGTGGGGTAAAGAAGGAATTCAGTCACCTGCAACACAACAAGTCTTCGTTTTTATTGAGTTAGTAAGGTCTCAACTGATCCCGATTTCAGTGAGCCATAGAAACCCTCCTCTCTCACAGCCAGAGCAGCCTGTCCCGGGAAAAGTGATGGATGCATCCAAGGAATCACACGGAGAGCGTTACAAGCAGCATCACCCAACCACGGCGAGATTCCTCCTGGCACAAACCTTCCAGCAGCTCCACCAATCCAGCAGCTTTCTGGAAAACTCAACCGAGCACGGGGCGGGGTTGGAATGGGATTATCAACACTAGGCAGAAGCTTGGAAAAAGTAACACGGCTGGAACAGAAGCAATACAATTTTAATTCCGACCAGTCACCTACAAACCCCTCGTCTTTCCACTGTTCTGATGGCATTATTAAATATCACATCTGTGACATCGCTTGGGAAAAAAAACCAAAAAAAAACCAAAAAAAAAGACACAAAGATACAGACATTATGATACAATAGTACAAATGATAAATTATTTATACAGTAAATAATGTCAACAGTCAGCACAAATTCAGAAAAAGCAGCCGGCTCCCAGGATGATGAGAAGTTTGGTAAATATTGGAAGTGTAACACTTGGAAAGGAAGCGAGTGGTGCGAGATTGTGCTGTGACCAAGAAACCACCTCTGTCTCCACAAGCTGTGCAATATTCACACGTACAGTACACCTCAGAAACTGTAACAGCAAAGGAGGACACGGGGAACAAGAGTTGTCTGGGCTACAGGACCTCCAAAACACTGTAAACACCACAACCAACCCACCACGGCTTCCCTTCCGGGTCCCCTCCACCGAGTTTAGTTTCTCTCTAGTATAAAACTGAATAAATAACTGAGCTTATTTGGGGGGGGGTAAAATTATGCCAAGAGGGGTTTTTTAATTAATTTTTTTTTCTTTTTTTTTTTTTTTTTTTTTAAAAATTTTTAAACTTTTTCCTTTTTTTCTTTTTAACCATTAGGGTTTTTTTGGGTTTTNTAACACTTTTCTCTTTGGTCAATTTGACCAGTAAGGCTATTTTGGGCTACTAACATTTTAAAAATCAAAATCAACCAAAAAGAAGAAGAAGAAAAAAAAAAGGAAAAAAACAAAACAAAACAAGAAGCACTTTTAATATTTGCGAAGTGAGAAAAAGAGGGGAAAATGAAGAAACTGGGGAGAGAGGATGTGATGGGACACACAAACATCCTCCAGGAATGTGGGAGGGCCAGGAAGGAGGATGGATTATTCTGGAGAGCAGCTAAATCATCACAGAAAGAGCTGGAGTGTTCAGAGCACACCCAGGCAGGACAGTGACCCCCCTGTGCCACCCCCTGCACGAGGCTGAGGACACGGCCCAGCCCAGGAACATTTACCAACGTCTCTCCTCTTAAACTCTGCTCCTGCGCCAGGCTGGGATCTGGGCTTGCTTGGGCCCAGCCTAAATCTTCACAGCACCAGAATTTGGGCTGTGGCCCCTCAGGGAGCCTCGCCAGGGTTGGCTGTGCCACCGAAGTCTCTCTTTAATGCCAAAGGGACGCAGCTCTTGGGGAAGGGATTTGGTAAACGCCACAATTTGCCATTCAACAGCTTCATGAAACCGGGGCTCCCTCCCACACCCAGAGCACAGCTTGAGCTCCAACTGCAGATTATTTCATCACTTTAAATATTTACCACCAGCCCCATCTTGCCTCTCAAAAGTTACCCAGGCCGCGGTGAGGACTTTTGGCTGAACAGACAATGCCCCATCCAACTGCAGCTCAGGTGACAGCCTAAGGGAAAAACGCCGAGTGACCTCGATTCCACTGCCGATAAAATCAAGCTGGGAAAACAACGAGGGATACATCTTGCCACAGATCAGCTGGAAAGCACCTTCCCCCCGCATCGGCAAGAATCACACCCTTCCTGCTCTACACTTCTCTGTAACTTCAACAACAACAACAAAGTCTTTTTCCTTACTCTGAAAGGCAACATGAATGGGGTTTTGTTTTGTTTTTCAAGACGCACTGGGTGTGGACAGCAATTCTCTTCCCTCCTATAGAAAAACAAGAGCAGATGAATATTCTGAATCCTCCCTGCCCGTTCCAGAGTATCCAAGAGGATCCAGCAATCTGCACGGAAACATCCACACATTTAGCATTCCGTACACGAACAGAGCTACACTGACCTACACAGCTAAAACCTGTGATTGTACCCTAAATTCGATAGTCTCTCAGCCTCCCCTTCCCACCAGATTTATCCCAGTCCTTCCATGGGAGCCAGCCCCTCTCCGGCCCCACATCGTTCCACCAGAACACACAACTCTGGCAAATTCTGGTTTGTTTTTTCTGTTTTCCCCCTCCTCATCAGGGAAAGGCCACCAAGATGCATCGAGTCCATCCAGAGGTGCCCTCAAGGCAGGAGCGAGCACTGGGACAATCCCTTTTCCACGGATTTTTGGGAGGGCAGAGCTCAGCCACGTGGAGGCCGGGGCTCCACCGGAAGGCCTGAGCGTGGTTTGGTGCCGAGGAGCCCAGACATGCCAAGTTCAAAAGGGACAGTCCAGCTCCCAATGGATGGCTGTCCATGGAAGCAGTGATCCTACGGAGCGCACCTTCCGTCGGGAAAAATGAGTGGAGAAAATTAAACGAGTCACGTTAGAAGTTTTAACAGCTCAAGAAGTTTTACAAGAAACAAAACAACAACAAAAAAAAACCAAACAGCCTCTCTCTTCTGGTCTTCAGCAAGGCTAAAAGTCTGTCCAGTCTGGGGATTGGGAAAAGGGAACAAATCAAGGGAAAGGCGACTTTAGTGTTTTTGCTTTTTAATGTAGTCTTAATTCATGTTATGCTCAAATTCAATTCATCTAAAAATAATTAGTCACGAGGATTTGTTTTTGATTTGCATTATGAATACTTCATTTAAAAGTAAATATTTTAGTGTTAATCTTCCCTTTTAAACTCTCTTTACAGAAACAAAGAGCTAAAACCATAAATAAGAGGGCATTAAAACCATAAAAATGACATTTGCCAATATCTTAATTTTTCAGCCAGACTTGATAAATCTATCAAAACCAGACAGTTAAATAAGAACCACATTATAAAAATTAGCAAAAAAAGGACTATTAGGTAACTCTGCAAACTCAAAATATGAAACTGTACTAAACAAAATATGTGCAAAAGTATACAAGAATAACTGCATATAGCAAGGTTAAGCCTGAATTAGTTTTAAAGCTTGCCCCGGTGAAACTGAATTCAAAGTTGTCCCACTGTGTTTCTTTTCTTGTTGTCGTTGGGGGGGTTTTTTTCCTTTTTTCTTTTTTTTTTTTCTTTTTTTTTTTTTGCTTTCAACTCACATGGTAAGTCAAATAAAACCAAAATGCACATGAAAAACTTCCGAACGAAGCTGGTACTGGACAAGCACAGAGCAGGACACTCACTCAGCACTGAGTGCAGCCACTCACAGAGAGTTCCAGGAGTCCTCAGAGTAGTGTAGGAATTCAACACTGCACACGACAGCACAACTCGAGCGCGTTCTTGGGTGTTTGCCTGGGGTTTTCGTGTTGTTTTCCTTTAGAGACAAGCTTGCTTTCTCAGTGACACCTCCGAGATACCAAAGCAGTGCGAGTTTGCAATGTTTAATGCATAAAAACCAGCCCCCCTGGGCCCTCCGGGTCGGTCTCTTCTAAGAGTAAGGACTATGGGTGAACCAACAGTCTAGAACTGTGTGTAGTTATGTGCAAAACATTCACTAGCACTCGGAATCTCAGGTCTATCACACGGGCAGAGGAAGTGACAGATGCAGGGAAAAGAGGGATTTCAGGAATCCAGCACATGATCTGACATCTACAAAATAGCCAAGGGAGTTTTAAAATGGCAGGTTCTCTCCCTAGAAAGTGTATTGAAATGATTAACAAAGTAACAAAAAATGGGCAGAAATCTAACTTTGGTGAAAAGTCTGAACATTTCACATGATGCTCAACAAGCCAAAGTAAGGTACCATCTGTAGCAAAGACTAGATTTAGATTAACTGGTAAGTAGAGACAACTCTTCAAAGATCATAACTGTAAACTGCAAATCTACTTCCAAGTCTCTCACACACCGTTCAGTCCACACAGGCCACGTTCAGTTTCGCTGGAAAGACTTCAGCCTGGAAACACTAGGAAAAGAAAAGTTCCTTTAATTGGGTCTTTATAGGAGGAAAGGGTTAGTTGTATTTGCAGACTGGGAGGCTGAGGGCGGGATTCCTGTACTGTGGAGAGGTTGGGGCATTGATCCTGCAATGCTCAGCCCCTGGCCCATCCTGGTGATCGATGCCACGGTGCCCATGGCCGGGATCGGCGCCATCCCCACGGGCACGGGGGCCATGGAAGACAGAGGTATTGGCTCCATGCTCAGCGGGGGCACAGCACTGAAGGAGGGGCTGCTTCCCATCACGGGACTCGCTCTCATCTGGTTCAGGGTCAGTGGCTGAGGCTGATTCACTTGGAAGGGGTTGATTGGAGTCGGTGCTGTGGCGGCGCCTGGGTTTGAGAGAACGGGAAAGGGGGAAAGAGATGGCGCTGCCATCAACACCAGGTCTGGGGATTCTGGCACAGAACACTCCCTCTGTACATCCCCACGCATTCCCAAGCCCAAACACCCTGCCTGGATGCTGTTCAGCAACCAGGGCTGCACTGGTGCAGCAGAACAGTCCACGGCACCAACACCCCTTCAGTGCTCCCACGGCTCACAGTCCTGACTGGAGAGGGAGCTTCCAAATGTGGTACCTGGAACAGGCCTAACCATGGCATCCACATCACTGATTTTATCTTTTAAATGCTACTTATCATTTGCATTAGGGACGAGACCTGCAGGCTCCTTGTGCTCCCTTACTGTGGATTCAGACTGACACAGAGTAGGTTTACATGGGATGTTGGGAAGGAATTCCCTGTGAGGGTGGCGAGGCCCTGGCACAGGTTGCCCGGAGCAGCTGTGGCTGCCCCATCCCTGGAAGTGTCCAAAACCAGGCTGGAGCAACCTGGGATAGGGGAAGGTGTCCCTGCCCATGGCAGGGGGTGGGACAGGATCAGCTTTAAGGTCACTTCCCAAGCATTCTGGAGTTCTCTGGTTTCTACGTTTGCTCCCAGCTCTCACCAGCCACCTCCATTTTCATGTCTCTGGCACCGAGGTTGGACAAGAATTCACAAAGTAAACAACTTGTTTCCGAATTACAGCGGTGCTACAAAAAGCAGAGCACAACTTTCCCAGCGTTTGAGGTTCCCTGGATTGCTGCCAGCCCTGCAAATTCCTTTTACCATACAAGCACAGCGTTATTTGGATGGCCCAGTGACCCCTCACAAACTTTCTGTAGTAACCAGGAAAGGCAGATACACAGATTTCCTCTCCCTGCTCCCTGCCAAGCCTGCTCAGGATTACTGCCTTTTTCCTACTCAAAGATTTTAATAAACTGATTTTTTTGTTTCTATTGGAAGAGCGAAGAAAAGAAATACTCCAAGAGCATTTCAGAGTGTTTCACTGCATGAGCAACTCAGGAAAATGTCAGTGCAAATTTCAGCTTTTTAAAAATGCATCTTCCACGTGTTTGGTGTCACCATTTCAGCCTGCTCTAAGCAAGGGTTCATTTCTAACAGGCCCAGCCTAGAGAACTGCCACAGCCTATTTTGGTTTTTCCCAAAATACACTGAGAATGTGTTTTCAGATCAAAACTGGTTCATTGTGCCAGCCCAAAGACAGATTAAGCAGCAGCCCACTGCAGTTTGCTCTCTGGGACCTCAGGCTGCAGCCAGAGATGTTCCAGTGCCTCCTGCAGCTCCAGCAAAAGGGCAATTCCAACCTGCTTCCACAAGAACCTACTCCCGATAACCTTCCCAAGGGATTCTCTGGTGGCACACCTTCACATCTCACCTGTTTTGACAACAAGCAGCTTGAGCTCAGCCATTTTTAACAATCCCAAACTTTCTAACAGATAATTTGGAGTAAGGGCAAGAGGGAAACTGCTGGAACAAAGCTCAGCTGCAGACCGAGAGCAGAAATTCTGTGCTTTCAGGGACTGTCACTGTGCTGGGTGAGCCCAGGGTGTCCCTCTGAGACCCTCCTGCTCTTGCTCATGATCTGTTGGCTGAACTAACCAGGAAAACCAAGCCCAAATCACCCTGCTTTAGATCCAACAGCACTGCAGAGTTTTCCTACAGGAAGGGAAAGCTCAGCTACAAACACGAAGGGTTGCGCAGAAACCGACCTGGTGCCAAGAATGGGTTGAGTGAAGTAACAGGTTGTGGTGGCTTGGACACCAGAGAATCCAGGTTCACCAGGGCAGCGTTGGGGCCCAGGAAGGACTCCGGGGTTTTCCGGGCTGCACTTTGTTTGCCTGATGTCCCACTCGAGTGCTGGGAGTCAAAGAGATCAGGGCTTGTGGTACCGCTGTGCTGAGAGGGCAGAGTGGAACCTGATTCCGCTGCAACAACACAAAGAGACAAACAAAAACTTCTCCTTAATCCACAGAGCCGAGCAGGGAAAACCCTGAGGAGTCTGAGGGCAGAAAAGCTTTCGTTCTAACAGAGGTATTAGTCAGGACTCGGGGTTTCAGGCCCTCTCAGCATGCAAGCAGGTCAATGTTCTTTAGGAGAGCATGAAGAAGCCACAGAGTTGCAGAGCTCTACTGAAGGTGCTCCCTGCTCTGCCCTGATGGAATTCCCACAGCTTTGCTGCTCCAGGTGGGACTCAGAGGCTCCAAGGAAAAGATACTCAAAAGCCTTGGTTTGTGCCGTGGCCCTACACCACTGCTGTGCCCTTCCTAGCTGGATTCCACCCAGGTTTTCTCTGTCGTGCTTCAGGCAGAACCATCCTGAGAGCAATGGTATCACAGCTCTGACAGCTGAGGGTCTGCAGTTTTGATTTTCTGACTAATGACCAGAGAAAAAATAACTCCGAGTATTCATACAAAGGGATTGTCTCATCCTCCTACTGGAATTTACACATCTGAGGAATTCAGTCAGCATGGTTCTGGCTGACTCCCTGAGCACAAGTCCTGCTCCAAACATGCTGGACACTGGAAATTTAAAAGTCCAACAAATTTCTGGGTCAAGGCAGCCAAAGGTTACACAATGCAATTCCATGGATTACAGTGCAAAAGGCCCATTCCCCACAAGTTCATGCACAGGCCAAAATGTGAACAAGAAGCTTTTACTGCTGCATCATCACTTCCTTCCCTTTGTGAAAGCTGATTTTTTAAAAAATAAAACTTCAGAATAGAGACTTTTGTTGCTGTGACTATCACCCAACCTGTCCACATGCTAAGAATTTGATTCGTACCTGGCTTTTTGGAAGTTCGAAGTGTGTCAAATTCAGAAAAATCATCTTTAACTGTACCATTCAAATTACTGAAGAGGTCAAAAGATGTACTTCCTGTTCAAAACAACAAGACAGCCCTGTCATTAACACATCTTGGGTTGCATCACGCACCTGATCCTCCTGGAGGCAATTCCTAACCCATTCCTGGGACCAAGAAGCCACGGCAGGTTCCAGGGCAGCAGCTGGGAGTGCTCCTACTCTTACCCAGGAGCTGAGAGAAGGATAATGTCACAGAATTGTCCCCTCTGACAGCACGGAACAACTAACTCAGAGCAGTTTGCTTTGAGATCAGTGCGGGGCACACCTGAGCACGCTGGGCTTTGGGTGGTTGAGTGTCTGCACTAGAGACAAGCAGATCTTGCTGTGGGAAGGAGAGAACAGAAATGGATTTACAGCCTAAACTATCAGGTGTTAATCAGCCCTCAAGTAAAACACCAACAGTGATGATCTCCCTTCTGCTGCCCACGTGAAGAGGAGGAGGAATGCCATAGCAAAGGTGGTTGAGATGGCAAAGCCCCGTTAGCTGAAGCACCAGCACTTGCCCGGAGTTTACAATCAACAAAACATCACCATTTCAAAATGTGGACACACTCTTACCTCAGACTGGAGGCAGAAAAACCACACCTAAGTGACCAGCAATCACACTCCTCAACAGCTTTCACGTTTGTGTGGGTTTTTTAAATTTAGTTTTAACCTTCAACACATTCCCAGTAAAAAGAGCACAAGGCAACAAAACCCCAAGAGCAGGAGTGAAGACTGAGTACAAAAACAATATTTATCAAGAACAAAGAGCCACCATAGTTAAAAACTCATTTCACAATGCTCCAGTTACTGCCCTTTGCCCAGGGAAAAGCTGCTTAGACAACTTTTTGCAGCACTCAGCTTCCTTTGTCTGTTGTGTCCCGGGATGAATGACGAGCAGAAAATGCATTTTGGATGCCTTTAGCCACGGTGCCAATGTGAAAACACCAGGTATTAAGACTCATCAAGGTTGCATTAGTTACAGAGCATGAACAGACCATTACAGCAGCACCTTCTGCATCTTGCTACCAGGGCTCAGGGAGGGCTTTCACACCCTCAGTCTGAAGGAACAAACCTTCATTTGCACCTCTGAAAGTCTCTTCGAGCTGCTCAACCTGTCAATCTACATCTGCAGAGACATCCCTCTGCAGAGCTATTTATCATGAGGAAAGGTTAAATTAGAGTATCATTCATTGCCAGAAATTGAGTCCTTGTCTAATTAAAGATAAAACCCAAGAGCAGCAGCAGTCCCAGGTGCTCAGCAGGCAGCCACCAACACCAGGAGAATGCAGAAGGGACAGAGCACAAAGCAGCACCATGAATTCAGAGCTTTAAATCAGAAATAATGACATTTAAATTCCTTTTTCCTGACAGTTATTACAACTCCCTTTTATTTTACAGACCAGTTCTGCCCGTTGCTCAGCTTCTTTGAACCACACAATGCAAGAAAATCATTTGGACTTCTCCTCATTACTCGAATAATGTGGATATGGGATGAGACCGTTGCTCACCAGAAGCAGAGAGAGGTTTGTTTGCAGGTGCTGATCCCCAAGGATCCACAGAAGGTTTTGCTGCAGTAGAAGATGGCTGAGCAGGAGCCCATGGGTCCACATTTTTGGACAGAGGCTGAGCTGTGGATCCTGCTGGTGCTGCCCAAGGGTCAACAGAAGCAGCTGGTTTGGCACCTGCAAAAAGAATCAGCAGGAACAGCAGTCAGTCCAGTTCCTCCTTGGAAAGCTTTCCTTGGAGATTAACCTCTCTCAGGAGCCTTTACTGCCAATTAATACTGAACCAATTAATACCCAATTAAATGGGGGCAGCAGCTCAGCACTAGGAACGGATAACTCTCGGCATCCGTGTCACACACACCGAACAACAACAGGCACCAGGAAATTCTGGGCAAGGCAGAGGGATAAACCATCCCCTGTTTGCAACTGAATACAAATATCTGCAGTTCCAACAGGGAAATAAACTTGGGTTTGTTACAGGCATGGCCACCACAAGTGACAATACCTGGCTGGAGGTGACCTAAATCACAGGGTCTATTTCTGAACTCAGGGGAAAGTAAGTTTATAAAAAGCCCAAAGGTAAAAGGTCTGAGATACACAACATTAACTCTTGGACAGAATCTGTCACATCCAAAAGGAATGTTTTCCAACTCTTTTAACCATACTGCTATCTTGTAAAAATATAATCATCCTGTCTGAACCAGTCGTGCTTTTTTATTCCCATTTCTAAGCACTCCTGACATATATCTAAGTAACCCACTGATAACACTTTTCACTTCTTTAATTCAATGCCTGTATGTTCAAGATTCTCATTTTTATGGGAAGATGCTGATAACTTCACTCCTACAAATGGTTTAACTCCTAAATCACCAATGGTTTAATTCCTCAATGAGGACTGCATAATCCCAGAGCAGGGCAGACTCACCCAGGTGTACACAACTATTACCTTTAACCACCCTGTGGGTTTCAAGTTAACTGAGAATTATTTTAGCTTTTAAAACTCCATTCAACCCCCTTGGCACCTCAATATTCTTGTAAACCAACTGAATGCTGCACACAGTGGCACAAATTCCAGCTGGAATTTTGGGTTTTGTTTCATCAATTGGCACATGGTCACTACAGCTCTGGAGCAGGAAATGCCAAAACTCTCCAAGGAAGCCCAAGTATTCCCATTCCAGTGCTTAACACTTCCTTTATCTGCCCCCAGTGCTGAGTTCTGAGCAGTGCCACATCAGAAATCCTAATGACAGCATTTCCCATCAACAGCAGCTTCCCAAAATGTCTTGGCTTTCCTAAAGGGAGCCCACGAAATGAGAGCGCTCGGGAAGATCCCGGAGTTTCCATCAGCTCCACGGAAACGCCACAGCACAGGAAGGATTTGAGAAATAGAGTTTAGTGAGTCACTCTTTTTATCAGCAAATTCATAAACTTACATCTTCAGGATCACCCCTGGGAGCCAAGAATCCAGCAAGCTGGAAGCAGGGGTTGTGCTGTGGTGTAATAAATTTGGGAAGCATTGAGAGGAAACGCTACTGCTGGAACTGATACAAGGAAAATCCTGTCAGAGGATGACAGATTAGGAGATTTGAGGAAGGTGGATTTTGTTTTTAACCATGAAAAATTACACTGAACAGCCTCAAGGCCCAAAATGTGGGCTTTTTCTCCTTTCCTGTCATCAGAAAAACCCAAATGACACTGGGAATGACAACCTGCAGTTGGCCCTGCAGCTTCATAGGTGATTTAATGCCACCACGAGGAGGGGGGAAAAAAACCCAAACAAGGCATTTCATTATTAAACTGCAAATTTTCCATCAGGAATCTGATGTTGGTGTGTGGAATGCAAATGACTTCGAAGCACTTTGGAGCAGAGGTTGTAGAATCACCAGCCTGAAGCAGAACTGACAGAATGAAGCTGTCAAATCTTCGTGGAAAAGCTTCCATTTGCACAGGAACTCCCTGCCCTTCAAAAAAAGGAAAAAAATCCAACAAAAAAATAGATCCAGCTCCAATTCCAAGTGTAACACTGTGAGGAACCATCCACTTTCTTATCAAAGGAGTAACTCCTTGGATGGGCTGTGGCTGACCCAGACACCAGCACACCACACAGGCAGCAACACACATACAAAAACACACAAAAAGGGGGCTTAGCTGCTCTTTAAAATGTGAAGTACTGCATCCTTTACTTCAAAAATATTCCATGAATTTAGTATCAAAAGCCTATGGAACAGTAAATATTTAAAATGGCAATCCCTATTTTTTTTGTTTACTAAAAATATCTCTATTGAAATGATTTAATCCTTTTGGTTCTGACCATACACAGATCACAGCTCTCTAGGAGCAATTAAGGACGTGGTAATTCATTTCTATGGCCTTCCTAAGCTCAACACCCTACCTAAATATTAGATTAAATTCTGGAAAGAGTCTAAAGCCATGGCACTGGACACAACCAGCAGGGAAACAGGAGCATCCCCTCAGTGTGAGACAAGTTGGTTTTGCTGTACAAAGACAACAGAGCACCACTCCCCTCTTTCCTGTGACTCAAAATGCACACACAAAAACCCAACAGCTTAGAAAGAGTGCAACTTCCATTGGTTTCTGCTTGGGAATGAGCTGGGGAACGTTAGCTGAGAATATGGGAATCAGTCAAAATGGGCTGACACACAAACCCACACCGGACACGGAGGAACTCCGAAAAGCTCCATGTTAAAAAGCAAAACCTTTTAAAGCACATTGCTCCCGGCAGTCTCTTCTTACCGAAGGATTGCCAGGGGTCAGAGGCAGGAGCTGCAGCTGTGGATCCTCCCCAGGGATCAGTTTGGTTTGCAACAGCAGGAGGTCCCCAGGGCTCCGTTTTGGGCGGGGCCGGTGCCGAGGAGGGCAGGGCATCCATCAGGTCCAACAGAGTGGTGTGCTGAGGGCAGGAAGAATCTGAGCTTTAATCAAGTGCGTGAGCAAGCTGAAGTACAAACCCGTGAGAGTGAAGGAGCAATTTTTATTTTTTTTTTTTCCTTTTACACACCTGCATTGACTAGTAGTTCCAAATTTAACCCACATGGAAGAAGCTTTAAGCTATACAACAAAGCAAACCCAAAAGCATAAAAGAGCTCAGTATTAAGCTATTTTGTGTTACTGTATTTCAGCTTTTGGCAGCATAACCGGGAATTTTCTTAGGCGAAGGCACTACCTCCTTCTTTTTGGGAATTTTAATTGTGTCTCTGCGACTCTCCTCCAGAGCCATCTGTAATCTCAGATCATCTCCGCGTCTGAGGCGCTCCTCCTGCAAAGGAAATCAACACTGGTGATATAGACCATGAGCCTGCACTGAGCTGCTGCTCCCTCCAGGGCTCCAACCCTTCGGGAAGGCCTGGGCAGCCCTCCCTGCCACCCTGTGCGCCACAGGGGGATTGTCTGGGCTGCAATTGGTACATTACACGAACGAGGGAAAGGAGTTTTCCTGGGATTCTTGCCTCAAGCAGAGGTCAGGAGCAGCCCGACCCTGTAACACCAGCAGTGTGATCACAACAACATCCAGTCTGCTGATTGGAATTGACCCTCGTGTTGTTTTATTCCTAATGGGAATATAAACGGAACATTCTTTCCAAAATTCTGTTAGAAACACCACAGAACTTCGAGTAAACAGCCCATTTTTAAATTATCATGATGGTTTTTGAGCATTCAAATCACCACTGAAGGTTGCAGGGAACTAAACTTTAATTTCCCTGGGTTTTGTTCACTTCCTTCCACACTGGTGCAAGATCCAAGGGAATCAGTCTGGCCAACTCCATGTGCAATTTGAAGGTTTAAACATCTGTAAACTACAATGTTTGTGCCACACTCAACTACTTTAAATACCTCTGCTTGCATCATGTCTTTCAGGAGTAGACTAATCCCCCAGCTGGTATTTCCCTTGACATTTCTGAAGCTACTTCAAATGCTTAAGATTCTGATTTATATTTTCTTTCCCGTTATTGCTCAATAATGATAAAGTTTACTGGGTGATAGTTTCCCTTTCCAAGCACTAATGCTGGAATTGTCACAGGAAGCCTCTAAAATATTACAGGCACTCAGCATGGCTGACTTAATTTTCGCTCACAGCTGAGATTCAACTTTGTTATATATTAAAATATAGTAATTTTATCCACATTTACTCTAAATTCAGAATGAACCTCCTAAGAATTAGCACAGTAACATAATTCAGGTGATAGATTAGGAGTCAATTTACTTTAAACCGGGTTCTTTGTATTTTCTGGTACTTTGTGTCAGGTCCCCCTCCTGTTCCAGACACTCCCACCAAACAAACAGACCGTTCAAAATTCCACTGGAATCAGAATTCACTGACATTAATGAAGGTTTTCAGGACCAGTCATGTTTTCAGCTCTTCCTAACTGAAAACATCTTCAGTAATGTGATGATTAACATCCTCCCACACAAAGTCTTCTTGCAAAGTGACTGTCATCTTCCACTAGTCTCAACAGCTCGGAGGCTGAACTTACTTAAAAAAGAGATTTTAAAGAATAAAAATAAAATAAAAAAAAAAAACAAGAGCAACATCTTCCAAAATGGCCTTTCTCACTCCCCCTATTCCACCTGGAGCAAAGCCAAGCTGCTAATGGAAAAACCAAACCAAACCAAACAAACAGGATTGTAGTCTCAAGTCTGAAAGCATGGATACTTTGGAAAACCTACACGGGCACCGACCTGCTCCGCCACTTCCCGGCTCATGGCCAGCGCCAGCTGCAGCTGGAGCTCCTCTTCCCCACTCGTCTGAGGCCGGGCCTGCTCGAGCTCCGAGGAAACTCGAGGGGATGTAGCTGTTGGGAGACAAAACCCAGGAAATTCAGCGCATCAGGCAGCACAAAGATGGGCTGGGTTGGGTCCTCGCACCTCGTTCCCGCACGTTGGGTCTCAAAAGAGATAAAGCTCCTGCCAAGGATCCGGGGGACAAGGCAGAATTCAGCAGGGAGAGCTCCGCAAGACAGTTCAGTTGTTTTACAGGAAAAATATTCCTGGAAAACAAAGGCTTTTTGTGTGAGTGGGGCCGGGATATCAAGAAGTACCCCCAGGTCATGCTGGGTACCCCGAGTGTGTCACAGCTCCGGGGGCAGGACAGTGACTTCAAAATGCACACAATTCCTTCTTCAAGAAAACATTTGTGGGTATTTCTCACATCTTCCTGTGTCACTAAGGAGCTGCTGGGAGTTGGCCAACATCAGGGTAAAACTGGATACCACCCACTTTTCTGTAAAATAATACAGTCTTAATGGGAAGATAAAGAACTATTCTGAACTGCTGAGCAGGCTCAGGGACAAACAAGCCAGCTATTCAGACCCCAAATTTACACAAATACTGTATCACTCTCTGGTAAAAAAAGAATTTGGTGTATAGGTTGGGGGTGTTGTTTGGTTTCTGGTGTTGGTGGGGGCTTTTTGGGTGAAGGTTTCTATCAGCTGAGCACTTGTTGGTGTCTCCCCCACTCCTCCTCGAGGAACAGCCAAGTTTGACAGCTAAAATATGCAATTTCTCAATTCATAAACCATCTTTGACTGATGTTTTCACTACAGGAGCATGTGGAAATTCCCATCCTACAACATTAGCAGGTTCAGCACTATACAGTAATTAAACAATTCTGGTGCTCTCTCTCAGACAATTCTCTGGCATCCAAACCATTCACACAGATATTTTATCTTACTTGGGCAAGGAAGTTTGTATTTAGTGGCTGAAACGATAATTCGTTTGGCAAAATACATACTGACATTTAATGCATTTAGTACATTTAATTTAATGTTTTCAAACTTGCACGTCAAGCGCTAAGAAATCAAATTTCTTCCTCACAGGTCAGCTGGGCATGTGAAAACGAGATTGCCAAACTCAGTTTAAAAACCACTTTTTCATCACTACTTTAATCCTCCAAACATTTCCCAGTCTTGTCTCTCCTTAAGTTTCAGGCCAAAATGACATTAATAAAATAACAAGTGAAACTTTCTCATCCAACAGGGCCAGAAGCAGGGTGACTCTCCAGAAACAAGGAATCCTTTCCACCACATCCCAATGAGCCATCCCACCCCACTCTGCTTCCAAAGGCACAAATTATTTTATCGCCCACAACGATTCTTCCACATTGTGCTGATCCCGAAGCTCTCAAGCCAACTTTACTTCAAGAAAGGTGTTACTCACACCTCAATTCTATTATTTTTTTCACACTTTCTCACATATAATAATTAAATTTAGCCTGTTTGATGAGTTCTCTGCTCCAGCAGTCACTGCCAGGCTCTCCAATCTATTACATGGATTATTAAAAACATGATAATTAAAGCCTGTAATTGCCAGCCACTCACCTACTACAGGTGATACATCAGCACTAATTCTATTCATTCAAATCCAGGATGGGTGATTTTAAACCAGCACGGATGTGGAAACACTTCCCTTTGGAGCCCAGAGAATGTTTTGTGTTTATCTTTGCCAAAAGAAGATGGAGCAGTTGATGGTTGTTCAATACCTCAGGCTTGCAAATCCCAGAGTGAGAAAAGCTATTTCAGCTAAAGGGACAAGAACTAAAGGTATAAACTGACCGTGAATAGATCCGAGATACAGATGGAGAAGAGCAGTTTTCCAGCAGGGATTAGAGAAGGAAAGAGCCCTAACTGGTTTAAAAACAGAGCATGGGACACCAGCAGTCACCTGAGAACAGATGGCACCTGGACTATGAGCAGGGAGTGCCTTCTGGTCTTTTGGGTTTTGAACTGCAGTCATGGGGGAAAATGGGATTTCCTGCACTTCCTGCAGCTCAGCTTTTCCATGTCTGCTGACACGACTGCATCCCATAACAACCAAGAAGCAGACAGCAGAATGGCTTGAAAACGATGCAAAATGGGTTCATTCCATTGCTCCTCCTCCCATTTCCACACCAAGGACTCGCTGGACACAGCCCGCAGTCACGGCTTTCAGCAGCACACGGCATTTCTGCCGGGAAAAGCTGCAAGAAGCAGGGATTGCATCCCACTCCAAGCCTTTCCCGGCCCTCCCACGGCGGGTGCTCCGCTCCCAGCCGTGCAGGGGCAGGGCTGGCTGGGCTCTGGCAGGGAGCTCCATGACCTCACAGCTCCCAGCAGATCCCAACAGCCAGAGGCTCCGGGATCCCAACACGGATAATACGGGGTCACACAGACAGAGCTCCTTCCTTTTCACTTTTAGGCTTCCCAGCAATTCGTTCTACTCGGTGCCATTAACTCTAAAAGGCACTTTTGAGCTCCTTTTTACACACACGCAAAAAAGGGGAAAATGTCCATTTGTCTTCCCTGGGCCTCATTAAAAACACGAACTATAGGAATGTTGCTGTTTTCCATGTAAACCCCTGCAGTGTTACAAAACCTCTACATTAAAGAGCTGCCAGCAAATTTTTTTTTTTTTTTTGAAAAAGGATTAAGGAAAATTCAAAACACCGTTCTTGGGAGTAACCAGGCATGTTTTATCCAGCAACCTCACTCCGAAATTCCCACAGTACCATAACCACCCTTCCATATGGGCCTCATCCTGCATTAAGGTTTGAATTCCCAGGATCCAGCATAAAGGTTATTGCCTCAGTAACAGGATCGCTGCCACACAAAGCATCCCTTATCCCCCAGCACATGACAGTTAACTCAGATGTTTATGTAAGATGGGACTCAATAGATCAATTCTGACCTGCTAAGCCCTGCTTTGTCGGGAATTTGGAGATCCCAGTCCCTCCAGGCTGCCCAGAAGCAAATCTGTGGGAATCTGTTCCCACAGGGAGCACCGGGCCCGGCTGCTCGGCAAGGAAATCATCTCCACCCTCAGTTAATCACTAAAGCAGGATTCTGCTCCACCATCTGTCCCCAGGCCAGGCTCTGACATCTTTCAGACACATCTATTGATAATTTGCTGTATTTTGGCTGTGCTAAAAGCCCGCTGTAGATGGGGATGGATCTGGCTGAGTCCAAGTGAATATACAGAACAGAGGGCACAGTCATGGCCTGCATTAAGAATAAATAAAAATTACTCCCAGCATCAAAACCAGACTGTGCATCTTCATTCAGAAACCTCTGTATAGGTTTTGGGGTGGTTTTTGTTATTTCTTTAGTGTCAGGCTTTCTAATTTGCAGGTGGAATTCTGAAGAACAGAATTCAGTTCTCAGTCACATTTGTTCAGAGAGAAAAGCTGCTCCTCACTCCATCAAGTACACCTACAAAGGTGGACAAAACCAAGGCTGACGTGAAAAATGAGAATAATATCAAGGTAAGGATTTAGAAACCGACAGCAATTCCCTTGGGAAGCAAGCAGAGATCCCATCTGTCAGTCATCCAGGGAAAGACCACTCAGATAAAGAAGAAATACTTTAAAAAAGCCAATCTAGCCTCTCAAATGATGAAAAGGCATATGCAAACTGCTTCATCTAGAAGGAATTGTGTAACCCACCTTTCCGTTGGGAATTAAAGAATCTTTCAGGTGCAAGAAGAGAGTTAATAACACCTGTGAACGTGACAAGGTGGAGCTGCTGTGCCTTCCTGCAGGATTCTGACTGCACTGAGCAGACTGAGAACTTCTCAAATTCATTTACCACTCAACAAAGCCTTAAGGTTTGTTTTGGTTGGGAGTATTTTCCTCCCAGATGATCCCTACCCTCATCTGAATGGACACAGTTGGATAATTCAGTGTCACTACAGAAGCCTGGATACACCAATGGCACCTCCCACCTTCACTCTGAGCACCAAAAAAAATTAAGATGTACGATGAGAGGATTTAATCAAGTTGTCAAATGACATCTGACAGAAGTCTGTCACATTCCTTCAACACCTCAAATTACGGGAATTATCCACACTGTTCAGCCAGATTCAGTGCTGGATGATTTGCCATATATTCCCAAAACGGAAAGGTAGAGATGTGTTCCAACCTGCAGAGATGCAGAACAGATTCTTAACCAAAAAAACCAAACCCTTTAAAACCAGGAGCATTCTGAATGGCATCCTCAGGGTGCCCAGAGAGGCTGTGGCTGCTTCATCCCTGGAATTTCAAGGCTGGACAGGGTTTGGAGCAACCTGATCAAGTGGGAGGTGTCCACGGCAGGGGGTGGAATGGGATGAGCTTTAAGGTCCCTTCCCACCCAAACCATTCTGGATTTTATAAATTTCCTACCGTGCCAAACCCAAAATAACAATTCCTCGGATTTCTTTTCTACTCCAAGCTAAAGGGGAGACAAAACTGAAAGAGCTGAGTGAACACAAACTTGTTGAGGCTTCACAAACTGGTTTTATATAACGAGTCAAGTTAATGTGAATAATCTGGAGATATTAAAACTCATGAATTCAGCTAAAGCAAATTGCTCCTAGAATTTTTACAAGTTAAAGACTTGGCATTTCCCAAGATCCCTAAAATCCCTTTTCAGAGCATCTTTCACCCACCCTCTCCTCTCCAACAGGATGCGAGCACCGTGGATCTGAGCCGAGCCCACCTCGGGCAGTGCTGCTCTGAAACCAGGTCACTCTGAGCTGTGCTCGTGTCAATGGAATCAGGGCATCCAACCCATCCCTGCCTCCCAAACCCTCCTGGAGCACACGGAGCACAGGGACAAAGGAAAGGATGTGTGCACAACCCAGAATAACACAGGGATGTCCAGGCTTGGGCATAACAGGATTGGATCTCCTAAAAAGCGTGGCCTCGGTAAACTTGGTTTTAAAACATGACCAGTGTTTGCCAGGCTTGGAACAGCATCCCAGCTCAGGCTTAGGAGGTCTATATTAAGAACATCCTACTTTTCCCCATGCAGCCATAAATCCAGAATCCTATTTAAGTGGTCACTGGCAGCTGCAGATGAAACAAGGCCAGGAACAAGAGGCTGAAGTTTTTGAAGCTGGGTGACCAATGGCAGGCAAAAAGACACAAAGGTAGATTAGGAGTGAGGAACTATTGCTCCAAAAGATTTCAAATATCCACATTATATTCCTTCCTCTCCCCAGAAGGTTTCATTTCAGTACCACACAAGAACATTCCCCTTAAGGTGAAATAAAACCTGATATCGAACTTCAAGAAATGCCACAGAATTTACACGTTTTCCAAAATAAATGAGCAACTTTTCTGTGTTTTGTCAGGACTATTTAATAGCTCCTAATCTGAACTTTAATTGCCCCTGGTTTAAAGCTGGAAGATAAAACCAATTGCGCCCAGTATGTCAGAAATTGTTGATAAGATGGAGGTTGGGAACTTTATTTTTGATTTTTGCTTTAGTCTCTCTCTTGGCTTCCATTTACAGGTTATGAGACTTGCTAGCAAAAAAAAATACTGATACTTTTATAATTCACATGCCATAATGTAGTCCCTGGAATTATCCAAGCACAGAAATCTTCAGGGCCAAAGAAGTCATTAAGGCACAGCTTTGGGGGAAAGGATTTTATTAAAAAAGATCAGGTTTCACCATTTCACTCGCCACAGTTTCTGAAGGATTTTTAGAGATGAAATGAAAACATTTGCAAGGAAATGGGGAAAAATATCCTTATTTGCAGTGTCTTGCCTGCAGCAGTGAGGGATGACTGGACATCAGTCAAGAGATGCTCTTCCATCTTGAATTCTCTCACACCACACAGGATATCAACACTGCTATTATTTTGTCATAAAGGATAAATCTGGGACACAAAGACCAGCAACTCTTAAGAAAAAACCTTCTGGCTCAACATCAAGTACAAATCCCATCGTTCCGATCCAAACCTGCACAGGAGCTGGGGAAGAGCAGGGGTTTGAGCAGCGTTCAGCCAGTGCTGTCCGTGCAGTGCAGCCAATTCATCATTCTCAACAAACTGCCCCAAAAAGGCTGCCCTGGTTTAGCCAATATTGCACAGGTCCCTCATGCCCAATCCAGTACCCACCGGAAGTTACTGTTCCCCTACTGATCTGTCCTGGAGGAACTACCAAACTCTTTCAAGCTCTTCCTTCTGCAAGAAAGCATCAAAAATGAGGTTTTATAACCCCACACAATCTCTTCAAGCGAGGGCAACACATTCCCAAAATCTGCAATCCCCACCCGTGGTGTCCAGCAGGAACAAGAGGAAAATGTGCTGAGAGCAAACCCCTGAGAGATGAAACATTTCACTGAGTGGGGTTGGCAAAAAAGGCTCTTCCACTCTCCCAAACTTTATTTATATTTGACTGGTTAGAGGACATGCTCAACATTCAGAGAGGGTGGATGTACATTTTTAAGAGGCAAATCTCATGCTATAGATGGCAAATCTAAATGTCTCTGATCTCCTCTTCAAAGGCTCTGAGGAATGAAAGAGAATTCTGCCAGAATATCCAGAGCAGCAACTGCATCTTAGGGATGTTTTAAAGGGAATTATTTCCCAGGAGTGAAGCACAACTTAATTCCTTTTATAATTTTTTCTGAATCCATATTTTCAGAACAAAAAAGGGTATCATTTAAAAAAAAAAAAGAACACACGATGGATACAATCTCTTTCACTTTAAATAATGAAAAGCATCTTTTCCATCAAATTTAGCAGGCACAAGAATAACCCTACATTTATGTAAGAGATTAAATGTCTGGATTTTAATGAAACTCCTTCCTCGTTTCCTGGGATAAAGCTCTTCACAGTTTTCCAATATCAGAAGTACTAAGCACAGCTGTTCTGGAAGGTGCTGCTTTGCTTTGCTACACTCAATTACACCAGACAAGAAACATATTAAAACCTCAAAATATAAAAACTGACAGCCACCTGTGTTTTTGCTGATCCACAGTGAAAAGTCTGGGCGAGTCGGCAACAGAGGAAGAACAGAGAGGGGGGGAAAAAAAAGCCTGGGATTTTTAAAGCTTCTTATGGGGTGAGGAGAAAAAAAGCTTAAGGAATCATTACCTCCAAAGCAATCCTGCCACAGGAGACACCCAGCAAAGGCACACACAGGGAAGTGGGAGCATCCAGTAAATCCACACTTTGGAATACCGAAAGAACAGCCAGACTTGCTGCTTCTCCATCAAAATTCTTAAAGCGTCCAAGGAATCATTCAGGAACACGCCCTGCATTGCTCAGTCCTGCTGGGAGGAATACTTGGGAGCCTCTGGTGGCATTTAACGTGCCAAACAATAGTTCCAGGCACTAATTAAAGTGAGGGCTGGTGGAACAATAACCCTGTGGAAGCCAAGGTGTGCTCTGCATTCCTCAGTCACTGTTACTGCAGCCCAAGTTAAAAACAGGATTTCAAGCTGCCTCCTAAACTTAGAATTTTTGTTGTAGTAAACAAAACGTTATTCTTGAGGTAACTCTATACAAGTTCTTCTTTAAAAATTCACACTGAATTAACACTCAAGTATGGTTATTACAGAAAAACAAAGATGTTTGTTATCCTACTGCTAATTAAAAGACAAGATAAAAAATTCTCATACCTGGAAGCCTTCACACTTATTTTTGTACCCTGCATCCTAAGAAGATTTCCTTTTGGAAGTAAAATTTTTCCTGCTCATCTCCTTGGCTTTAAATGGACAGAGATTTTCTCCATCCTGCTTTGATTTTCCTGCTGTCTCCTCTGCCTGCCACAGAAAGTGTCTGCAAATGTCACAGGGCCAACACCACTCACGGATTTGTAATTTGAGAAGCACCTGGGGACCCAGGACATGACAAATTGCAGATTCTCAAAACTGGGGCTCAGTGGATTTTCCACACTGGCTCAGTCAGAGCCCTCCACACACTCCAAGCATTCATTTAAAGGAAAGATTTTCCTTCAGAATTAGACCACAACCACTGACATTCCAGCCAAAGCAGCTTTCATCAGATCATTACTTACATTAAGGAGGATTTAGGGCCAAATCAGGCCTCTTCCTACCAGGACAGGGAATCCCCCCCAAGCAGTGGTAGAAAGAATCTGTTCTTCCCACATCACTGTATTAATTTTTAAAGAATGAAATATAGGATTTAGTACAGACCCTTACAAACCAAATACTGAAAATATAAAGATTTCAATACAGATTCAAAGCATTACTCCCCCAAGAACTGCTGAGTAAGCAATACAGGAAATTAAATAGGAGCATTGTTATCAAAGCATAAAGTAGTAAAATGATCCAGGAAATAATCTGTATTTCTAATTTATTCTTAATCCAAGACCAGGCTGGATGGGGCTCGGAGCAACCTGGGATAGTGGAAGGTGCCCCTGCTCATGGAAGGGGAGTGGAATAAGGTGAATTTTAAAGTCCCTCCCAATCCAAATCATCCTATAATTCCATACTTAAAACTCACATATTTTCAAGCACTCCTTTTAAAACCAAAACCAAACAAAAAACCCCCTTCACAACCTCCCCATCACATCAAACACTGGAACGTGTTCACAAGAGCAGTTTGACAATGCTACCTTTGGGAACTGACAGTAAACAAGAGCTTTGTAAATCGATTTCCGTCAATACACACATCCTCTCCAAACCAAATATTTAACCAGGCATCTGAAGAGACATCAGTGCCATGGAGCAGATCCACAGAGATCCCAGCCCCTGGCAAGCAGCATTCCCACGGGCACCATTCACTCTCACCTCCAACAGCAAGTCAGGATACAAAACCTCTGGGAAAAAGAAAAGGAATAAGACTATTTTTTTTTAACGTGTTTGCCTGTACTTACAGCCATGGTAGGATGCTGGGGATCCTCCAGACTTGCCATACTCCTGCTCTGAGTAGCTGGTGGAAAGGTTGGGCTGACTGGAGCCTCGGCCAAAGGTGATCTGGTTGCTGCCCACCCCAGTGGCCACCTGAGCCATGCGTTCTTTGGTCTTCAGGGCCTGGGCCCTCTCTGTCTTGAGTCGCTCGTCGTCCTTCAGGAGGGACACCAGCTGCTTGGATTTCTCCCTCACGTTGATGCCCTGGTCTTTACCATCTCGATCAATGTACTGAAAATCTTTCAATGTCTGGATAGCAAAAATATTCTCTTTACACTGCTGGGCCACCCTCTCGGAGCCAGTTTTAATCAGGTAATCTAAGAGAGTGAGGGCCTTGTAGACGTGTCGCCAGTTCTTGCCGTGGTCATTGAGTCGTTTCCAGATCATGCTCATAATTTCAGAAAAGGCCACAACATTGTAGGTCAGATCTGCTATTTCAGTCATTAATGAACTGGAAGGACCCCACGGGTCATTTGAGGTTGCTTCCCGAACTTTTATTTCGGCCTCTGAGTAATTGTTCACAATGTTCTTCATCTGCCGTCTGATAGACGAAGTCGTCATTTTTATTTCCCTTTTTCCCAAGGCAGATTCCAGAACACAAACAACAACAACAACAAAAAAAAGGGCTAAATTTGCTCTTCTATGAACGTTTCTGAACTGCGAAGGCTCCGTAGCAGTGGCTGATTTGTAACACGTTCCACTGCAATCATTTCCTCTCTTCAAGAGAATGACACGAGAAAATGAAAATCATGACCTGAGTAAGGAAAGAAAACAAAAGCAGGTTGGTTGGGTCTGATTGTTCCTGCACAGCCAACAATCTACACACACTTGGGAGGCACTTTCCTGGAGAGAACGGATTCATTTTCTCCCTGAATTTCTTCTAGTTTTCAAAACAACTTGCTCTTCTCATGAGTAACATTAAATATTTAAGAATAAAAACCTGAAGTGCTGAGCAAAACAAAAGCGAGAAGACAATCACGCCGATACAAATGCAAAATTTTAAAAGCAAACTCCAAGAAGCAACTTCAGGACTTAGTTTCCGAAGTAAAACCTACCTAGAATTTTTAATGACAGAGCTCACATGAAACCACGTGAGAAATTCCATGTTTGGCAACCATTCACTTCCGTCTAACAGTAGAAATCTTCGTCTAGAGAGAACAACCAAACTTCCTAAAAATCAACCTTCAGGCAATTTCTGAAACCTTGGGTAAGTTTAAAGCACACTCAGTCTCAGGGCAGAGATCCTGTGGCCCAACACACTCCAACTCACAGTGACGTTTAGCGGATTAAAAGGAATTTCTTTTTTCCAAATGCATTTACTTTGTACGTTTGACAACACTCATCAGATCCATGGTTTCGGCTCTGTGTGTCTTTCACACAGCACAGAAGAATTTTTAATTATATGAGAATGGAATTGCAAAGCCAAAATGATTGGCAAGAAAACCCAAGGACAAGCTCTGGAGCTGGGAAGCTGTGTCAGTTCCTTAGTTAAGGTCACTGTTTCAAGTAAACAGAGGCCCATTAAGCTTTGGAATAAATTACTTGAGCAAACTGGCAGATTTGCCATTACATGAACACAGAACAGTCCCTGACAGTCACCAGCTGCACAAACACTGAGCACTGACTCTGGACCCAAACTTGCCACATTAACGGGGATGCCCGCTCCAGATGTCCTTTAATGTTTCTCCAAACACTCCAAAGGACCAACCCCATCCCTTACAGAGACACTGGAGAGAAGTAAAGCACAGATTTCAAACCTAACGTTGTTATCATTCTTCAAATTACTATGGTGTCATTCGGAATGAAAGCAGAATTCAGTGTCAACACAGCTCTATAGTAAATTTTTTTATTATAAAGACATTCCCTTCCCTAAAACCCTTTCTGGGCAAGCTAAACTATCACAGAATGCATCCAATGAGTTATTGCATTTTATCTTATTGCACTAAAGTTAATTTTTGGCAGAATAAAAAAATCTATTATGACATGATGAAAGATTAACTTTCAATGAGATCAACACTAAATTTCAGGTAAACTGCATCCCCCTGGTGTTCTCCCCAATATTTAGACCCAGCTGCATAAGTGTCCATCTGTTGGCAGACAGATTCACAGCAACAGGAATGAAAAGGGGCAGCTCCTGGGGCATTAAAGTCCTGTGTTTTATAAATCCAGCATCTGGAAAGGCTGATCCTACATAAACGTTTTGTGACTGTTCCTTTACTCCCATTAACATTGCTCAAATCTCTTGGCTCACCTGCCCCTGGGATCACTCTCAGGCATGACTCGTAAAAGGTGAGGCAACAATAAAAAATAAAGAGAAAAAGCACAACATACATCTTATTTATCCTAAACCGCTTCTTTTTGTCAAGAATGGATTAAGGCACATTCCCAGCCAAAGCTGAAACCAGTTATCCCGGGGCATCTGGATAACTGAACTGGGAGCAGGCTGCAGGCAGTAGCTCCTTCAGCTGGGAAAACTGGAGCCAGCAGAGGATCCAAGTGCCAGGGGACTCATGAACACAATCCCAATGATTTTATGGATGCCAGCGCAAAAGAATCCAACCCCCCATAAGGACTGAGTTGGCACCCAACCAGGAAAGCAGTAAATAACATGAAAAATCAAAACCAGAACTGTAAAACCTTCTAAACCAGTTCTATAAAAACCCACCGAGGCCGACATCCTCAGACACAAATCCTCGTGCAAGAGCAGGAGAAAGGAACACGTGTATTCCCTTGCCTTGTGTTTTCAGCAGCTTGGACACCCTGGATGGCAGCACTGGGCACTTCGGGCCTCTGCCAACCCCTCTGGAAGCCACCTGAGCTGCCCGTGTCACCCTCAGCAGGTACAACCAGCAGCACAGTGACCACGCTGAACTCACAACTCCTTCCGCTTACTGCAACCCTGGACGTTCATTCCCCAAGCTGTGGGCAGGGACGTGTTTTTTATAAAGAAAAAGCCACCTTGGGCTTGTTTATGTCCCTCGTGGTTTTACAGAAACTGGCCAAGTCCTTCTGAGCTGAGGATCTCCTCAAATTCAGGCTACTTAGAAGCTTCTCCACATCTCCCGTCATCCCTGCGGCCTTTCCATACACACTCCCATTTCTTGGGATACACACAGTTCCAAGCACTCTGCACTCCAGATTTGGCAGTAACTACAGTTTGTATCACAACATGGTCATTTACTGCTTAGGACTTCCCATTTATCAAATACTGCCTCAAAGTCCATGTGCCTTTTGGGAATTGTGCCTCTACTGCACATGGAACCAGGGTCATCTCTCCTCCCTGTGCATTTCATCTGCCACTTTATCCCTCAGCAGGTCTCAATCTCTCATCATCCCTTTCAATTCACAATTAATTTCACATTTGTCTGATTTGCTTCAATTTGGCCACCTTATTATTTAGGAACAATCTGAAGAAAGGAGTATTTGCAAGAGCTCTGATCTTTGGCAGGACACTTGGCTGGGAAGAGCCCTTCCCTGTGAGAACCAACCATTTACTCCTAACCTCGTTTCCTGTCTTTTAACCCACTGTAAATCTATGAAAAACATTCTTGCCTTATGAGAATTTTATTTCTTTAAAGGCCAGGGATGAGAGGCCTTAACAAAATATTTTTACAAGCACACTATAGGAGCAAGTGGCTCACCTGTGTGTATGTCCCCAACCAAAGAAAAGAAGTTTCATTACTTTACAACTTCACAAACTTTTGAAAACATCATTTTAATACCTCACATGTAGATCCCTGATGAATTAACCACCCTCACAACACAAGACCATCAGGGTTCAATCTCACAAGCCAGGCTGCGCTGGCTGTGAGCCAACGCTGACCCAGTGGCCTCTGAACTCTCCAACCACTTCCCCTTTCTCCCTCTTGCACCAAATCCAGTCATTTTTACACAACAGCTCAGTAAAAACACTCCAAGTCTCCTAAGCTTTTCTGCACAGTGGATTGCAAGAAAAATAAGAACGACCCAACCCTGGCCTCACTTTTGGAGCTGATTAAATATAACACAAAGCTGTCAAGATCCAGAAAACAGCCCCAGGAAACAAAGAGTGTTCATTCCTTCCCAAACACCCCACTAAGAAACTGAGCACTTGGTTGTGGAGAAGAAACCAAAGGAACAAAGGCAGAACTCCAAACTGGAAGCTCTGCCTGTGTGAAGCTTCTGAAGATGACTACTAGCAGAGAGCAAGTCTGGAGTAGTGCTTTGGAAAAACAACCGTGGAGCAAACACAGGAGAGAACACACTGGATTCAGTGAAACCAGCAATGTACACTCTTTCAGGAAATTAAATAAACTTGTTCTGTAATAGACTCGAAAACCATCGATCCATCAACACGGCCATGATTCTTCACCTTAGTATCTTCAAGTCACGAAAACAAAGGGCTTTAATGAGAGTCACATTGTTTGTTTTTTCCTTTTCTTGATGGACACGTTTTAATCCTATTCTACACACACAAAAAAAACTTATTCTAAACCTCGTTTTATTCTATTAGAAGCACTAAGGATGACAGGAAAGCTGATGGAGCTGTAGTTCTCTCCCACTGATGTAGCTGCACCAATATTCCAGGTCCTACCTTGGCAGTAGCACTGACCCTCACTGAGAGCCCAGTAAATCTTTTGGTACCTGCTTTACACTCTGTACTTCCTCACCACACAATGGAAGCATTTTCCTTGATTATTCCAAGTATTGAAGCACCACAACAGCCTATTTGATCATTACAGAGATCAAAAAGCCAAACACCCCAACTGCCTAAAAGCGAGGAGCCGTTTCTCACACAAGATCAAATTCTTACATAGAAAGTTTAGATTCTTTTTCCAGAGACCTCAGTGAATTAACTTCTCACAACAAACCACAAGGAAGTACAATGCACTTGCAACTTCAGCAAAAATGTGTTTGCATTTTTAACAGCAGAGTTGCAAAGGAAGCAGAAAGTAAGACCAGTTGATTAAAGCTGCTGTTTCTTGTTAACAGGAAAAAGGCCTGAGCAGATTTCTGTGAAAAGTTAAAGGGTTTAGTCCTGCTCAAAGTGAGCCTTCCTCATTTTTTTTCTTGGTCCCCACAAGCCATTTTCACTGGTTTATAAGCAGCTTGTCATCTTCAAAGAGAAAAGCAAACAGATGTGCAGACAAGAGGGTGAAGCTTCCCTGTGTTAACAAGAGCAACCTGCAGGGAGACAGCCCCTTCCCTTCTCCCTATTCCAACAGTTTCACTGCACAAGTAACTCCAGTGAATTCTCGTGGTGCTTTTCTACACACAAGATGCAGACAGAAGGAATTCTTGACTGAACGCATCTTTCTCTCGCAAGAGTTTAAACTCAGTGAATGAAATCTGCAGGAGGAAACATCTTTAACTTGCTGAGACTAACACAGAAACAAGGCCAAGCCACAAAGTCCTTAATAAACTTAGTTCAAAGAAAACAGCCATACAAGTTCACCTATAGACAGGCTTTCAGCAGAATCCGTTCACACCTCTGGAATGTAAAACTCCAGCCAGGATTTGTCTGCACTGATAAAATGCCCTTCATATCAGCCTGAAGGAAAATATATACATAGCCCAGCTAAGCATGGAATGGAAATATATGAAAAGTCTTTAATATCAAGTGTGAAAATTAACATTTACAAGAGGAGTGCAGCATGCATTTGCATAAAATTTTAATTAGCACTATTACAGACAACATATGTCCTTAGATTAGACATTTACTGTAAGCAACATGCATAAAAAGGGAGGTTTTGAAAATAGTTCTTAATCCAGTCCATGTGTGATCTGTCTCTCCAGACATCAATCTACATAAAAATATCCCTGCCTTACTGCCTCACCTCTCAGGTGGGAATACACACAAACACCCAGAGATCTCAGGGACCTGTATTCCAGGAGAAATCAGGGAATTCTCACCAGTCTGCAAAGAATCATGCTAAGAGAAGGTGCTGCTTAAGGAGGAAGCTCCCCCAGACAGACAGACACCAAAACCACACCTGCACACACTCACAATCACAATCCCAACAAACAGTCAGCTCCTATTTATGGCTAAGAAAAAGGATTCCCATTGCCTGACACTAAATTCACATCCTAATTTTCTTGGGATAACTTATGTACAAATCCCAGCCCACTGGTTTTTAGAAAATCTCATTTTCCACAAATGGTCAGAAATCAGAAAAAAATGAGCACAAACTTTTATATAAAAATCAGGAATATAATGCAGGAAGAAAAATCAGAGCAAAGGCTTTTTTCTTATCCTGAATCCACACCGCTAGACAGATTTTTCAAACTTAGCTAATTCTCTCTTAGATTTTTTTTTCCCTCACTTCATAAATAATTCTGAGAGAACAAGTGGCTGACCAGAGGGTATCATTACCCTGCCTACGATACAATATCCAACTGCAATCCAAACACTGTTTCCAAAACCAAACAGGAAAAGGGGCAACTGTACATCCTGGCCACTTGGAGGAGAGGCCTGAGAGAAGTCTCTTGGCACTACCCATAAAAGCCAACAAGCAGAACACTTATCAGCTCTCTTTCACTGTTGTACAGAGGAGAAAACAGCAATTCATGGGAATAAAACAGCCAAATGAAGACACCGAAATTACCATCAATGCCCTTCCTCAACCTTCACAGTTATTTAGGAAACGAGTTACAAATACAGATTGGCAAAGGGTTTGGAGAACAGGGTTAAACTCCAGAGGAAAGGTTTCATTTCCATTTTTCCCAGCTTAAATGCTTGTCTTCTTCAGTGTAATTTCTGAGGAGAGGAAATGGTTCAAAATTAAAAGTTTTGGAAGCTTTCCTCTTCTTCAGTGTAATTTCTGAGGAGAGGAAATGGTTCAAAATTAAAAGTTTTGGAAGCTTTCCACTCCCTTTTACAAATGAGAGAACAAGGTCAGCTTTCACAGACAGCAGGTGGCCAAATTATTTCTTTATTTAAAGAGTTAATGCTGAAAGATAATTCTCCTTCAAATGTATGCATATTCATGACTGCCAGGGTTAGATTCTGCACCGATTTTACAGTCGTGTCTCAGACTCACAGAGAGAAAGTAACTCCAGCTTGAACGGACATTTAGCCAAAAAGGAGACTGACAGACACAAATCTGGTTAAGTTTGCTCCATACCACCTTTCCTTACTATTTGTCTCCTTAAATCACCAGTATTTGAGCTCAACGAGGAGCTCATTTCTCAGAGTGGATGGAAAGGGGGGTGAGGAGCAGAATTCCAACCTGGCTCACACGGCAGCACTGCCTGGCCACCTTATTTTGGGGCCTGCCAAGCCAGAGGTGCTGGGGCTTTGCCACCCACAGCTGCTTTTGACTTTGCAGCTGGAATTATTGCCAGCGTGGCTGCCAGTGTGCTCTGAAGGGCTGTGGGAGGGCACAGGCTCTGTCAGACCTGCAGATCACCACCACTAACGAGCCAAATCCGACCTGCACCGGGATCTAATTTTAGGATTACAGGCTTTGACAACAGCTCTTTAAAAATAACACATTCCTCCCTCCACGGCCAGGTCAAGTGTCACCGACAGTGCCACCTGCACTGCGGGCACATCTCAGTTTATTTTTCATACAGCAAATACCAGGTGTGCAGTGAATACCAGAATATTGCAGAATTACAGAGCAGTGTGAGGTCAAGCCATTACACATTGAATTAGAAATTCTAAATGCAAATTAATCCAACAGGGCAGTGGAAATGCCTCCCCAAACTCTCAAAAGGAATTTGTTCTCTGGGGATTACCTGCTGGAATGAAAGCATTTCATCTGTTATTCTCACCAGTAAGAGCAGAAAAATAAATCACCCAATGTGTGCCTTGACTGAAAGGTAACAATGGGAAATAAATTCAGTTTACCAAGTACACCTGAATAGTATTTTCAACTGAATTAAGGGCAGTAGGAGCCACTTCTCTCCTTTCATATTTTCCTTTTGGAAAGGAGGAGGATACTTGATATTCTTGCCAGAGAATAGTGTCTTAGAGTCTATTACTAATTAGAAAAGTCCAGCCTTGTCACTTAGGCTGCTTATGGGGTGACAGGCACCTGCTCAGGCCCTCCCAGATCAGCATGAACACAGGAAGAACTGCAAGTAATACAGGCAAAAAATGTGCAAGACCATAAAATGTCAGTTCCATTCTTTAAGCCACAATGTTTTCTTAAAGAATTGCAATTTTTAAAATTCATACTCATCTGTGCTCATGTATGACTCCACATTTTGGGAAGGTACCTGCTACTTAAAATTACCCCATGATTTCATTAACTAAATTCATTTTGCACTTTATTAATACGAAGCAGACGTCACCAAGTGCAGTTTCTCCAATCCACCTACACACACCAGACATGAAACCACATTAAAACACTCAGTAGGCCAAAGGCAAATGCTCACCACGACAAAGATTAAGGGGGGAAAAAAACAATTTAACTCTCCATGTTACTACTGGTAGAAGCTGAAGGATTAATACTTTTATTTAATGACATAAATTTCTATGGGAAAGGATTGTTCCAGGAGAAGTGCAGGGTGCAGAGACATACCTGGCCATACATCCAAACACTCTTTTTTTCAGTTTAATTAAGTGTGCTGCCTGCCAGTACAAACTACAAGGCTGCAAAGAAAACAGAGATTGATTTCATATCCTACTTACATTCATCAATGTCCATTCACGGCATAAAATTTCAAGTGCCTTCCCTCACAGCCACCAGATTTGCACAATCATCTTGAAAAGTCAATGCAGTGTCTTAATTCAACTATCAGAGCTGGTAACAACTTCAGATTGCTTTAACCCTCAGAAATTAAGGTACAAGCAGTCGTCTGCTCAGGAGATTGAACTTTAGGAGAAATTCCTTCCCTGTGAGGATGAGGAGGAGGCCCTGGCACAGGTTGCCCAGAGAAGCTGTGGCTGCCCCATCCCTGGAAGTGTTCAGGTTGGACAGGGCTTGGAGCAACCTGGGACAGTGGAAGGTGTCCCTGCCCACGGCAGGGGGTGGAATAGGATAGGTTTTAAGGTCCCTTCCGACCCAAACCATTCTGGGATTCCGTGACTAAGTTGCTATAAAATTGCAAAGCAGAAAACACATCCCAAAACCCTCCATACCCTCCTCTGGAGGAATGTTTTGGCCAAACCCCAGGGTTTCACTCAAGGATCTGCTGCCCAGCAGTCGGGCTCAGAGAGGAAGTGAGGATGTGGTTCTCAGCTGGCAGAGCCCAGCTCCTGCCTGCTGTGCCTCACAGAGCCACCCCTCACAGCAGATCTCCGGGTGGAATCGCTCCAGTGACCTGATCCGACACACCGGGGGAGGAGAGCGGGCCAGGGAGAGCTGGGGTTTCTCACACATCACCTCATCCAACCAATTAATCCCAAGGTCACTCTAATTACTTGAAAGAACAGCACAAATAAGGGGAGTTCCAGTCCTTTCAGCAGCAATCTCCAGTTGCAGCTCAGCAGGCAAAGCTTCACCTGGGAAGCTCGAGCTGGTGGTGAAGTTCGAGATGATGGTTTAGATTTGGGACTTGCTTTCAGCTGGTAACGTGCAAAGACTGCAAACAAGGGGGTTCTGGGAAATCTCCTTTTCCTGCCTAGTATCACATCAATCCCATGCTGAAGACAGCCATGGAAAAGGAGGAAATCTGCTCCTTCACTCTCAAAATTAACAAACTTCATAAAATCTTGGCCCTGCCCTTTTTCCACACCGATTTGAGCTCTGACCTGCAACATTCAATGTTCAGCTTTCCCTCTGACTCCTCCATATCTTCTATCTTTTCATACTGTGCACACCAGTTCCCAAAATCTTTCCCAAACCAACCTACCTCCTCTCCCACTTCCTATCAGACCTGTCTAACGTGTCCAGCATCACCACCCTGGCAGGAGCAATTCCAGAGGAGAGGTCACAACTGTGCCACCAGCAACCTGGATTGAGATTGGATTCTGGTTACCATGGAACAGAACTCAAGAATACTGAGTAAAACAAGAATAAGTCACTTTGGTCAACTTCTGTGCTGCCCCAGTTCCTGATTCTGAGCTGTATTTTTAAGTTCAGCTTTGATGGAAGTGAATCACTAAAAGATTTAAAAAAAAAAAATCAGCACATTTGACAAAAGGATTTTTCCTCACTATCCTTCTTAAAACTTTCCAATTCCTTCATTCAGGCACAACTGAGAGTCATCCATGTTCACCAACGGAAAGGTTTGTTATTATTTTATTATTATTGATTTTTGTGGAATTAGGGAAAAAAAAAATCTGGCTTGAAAATGCAACTAAATCCCACATTCTGCCATGCAGATATAGAGAAATTTTCAGCTGTCAACGTAACAATTCCTCAAGATTTCTGAATCTATCCTCCAGCAGTAAAATTCTACCTACTCTTTTATCTATTCTGGATATTTAGACTGAAAATTATTTGAGTGGGAGTCAGCTTGCTCATTTCAAAGAGGATGACAAAGACTTGTTACTCAAAAGCATCTGTGCCTGTTCCATCATTAAAGGTCATTTTCTTCCAGTCAGCGCTAGCAGAGAACATGTTATACCCTCTCAGCTTTGATACCCTGCAAGCAGCAACTCTGCACATGTCCTTGGGACTCCAGCTATCTTGTAAGGAATCCACATGGAAAAAGCAATACTTACCTCTGCTGTTTCCAGAGCAGCTGATTATGGCTTGGGACATCTTAAACAAAATGTAAGAAACCCCCTGTGCAGGGCAACTCCTCTGGGCACCTCCCAGAGCTGCCTGCTATCTATCTCTGCACTGGTGATTATTGTTTTGACCACTGTTTTCATGCAAGTCATTAAAAACATTCTCTGGTTACATTTAGAAACAGAACACCAAAGTGGCTTAAAAACTCACCCACTCCATTTTCTCCTCTTTTTTTTTCAAGAGCGAGTCCAAATGCACAGAAGAAATTCTAGCCCATTAGCATCCATCAGTGAACAGTAATGAATTCACCAATATTGCTACAAGACGTGGGCACAGCACGGTGCTGAATCATGTAGTACCTACATCTGCAGCAAGAAGGGCTCACACAACCCTGCTCACACTGCCAGCAACCACCTCCCTGAAGAAGGGAAAATGAATGTATTGAGATCACCCTCAGTTCTGTTATCCCTCTTGGTGGTAGTGCCTCTCCACACCAGTATTCCCACAGCCATCCAATCCTGCCTGGTGTTGCTCTCCCTGGACATCGCCCTCCTTTGCCAAGCCACCTGCAAGGAGCTCTCAGTGCTCTCTTTTTCTACAAATAACCCAAGGATTTGGCTTTTCCCTGCTTGTTAATGTACATGGCAAATAGGTTAAAGCTTTAAATTGAGTTTTTAATTTGCAAAGGAAAGAAAAAAAAAGAAAAAAACAACAAAACCCCCTCAACACGGGGTTACTGCAGTCATTACTTTGCCACACATTTGACTCTGATTTTATTTTGCTGTCTCTTTGTAAAGCTATGGAGGGACAAACTTCCTCCAGCAAGAAGTTCTCCTCACAGTCCTAAGTCCTATACATAAGAAAAGCTAAAAGCTACCAAAACCAGCCAGTCTTAAGAAAAAATAATTATCAAGTAACATGGAAATTTAGCTATATATATAAAAAAAAAGCCCATACCTGTGACTGGAGCACAACAGTATTAAGTTACTGTTCTCATAACAGAGAAAGGAAAAGGAATGTATTCTTGGGAAAAAAAAAAAAAAGTCAGCCTGATCAATATAAACAAAATTCTCCTTAAAAGTAGATTGGAAACTGCTTTGCCTTGCCCGGAGCCTCACCAAGGCCGGTCGGCTCTGCCTCGCTGCAGTTTTCCAAAGCTTTTCCTTGCCCTTGTGTTTACACTCTCAGTTCTAATGGTATCTCCTCTAATTAACCCCAAGAATAAAGAGGGTTTTGTTAAGGTAGCCCTTATAAACCAGGTAGGGTTAACTGAACTCCCAAAACCTTGGCTCCCTTAACACAGATCATGTCTCAGAACACATATACTCACACATGTGTCTACATATCCTCAACTCCCACGGCTTAATTCAATTAATACTATTAAATCTTTAATGCTTGGCTTCAAAGGCTTTTTTTTTTTAATTTTTAATAGCTCTCACAGGTTAGCACGAATGTTTTAAGTCCTTCTGCTATATTTTAAATAAACTCTTTTCTTGCGACTTTGATGTTTGCCTTTGTGACAACCCCGCAGCTCTGTGAAGCTGCTGCAACTTTGTTTTCTGTGCAACGATGCCATTACAAGCTCCAAAAGATATGTTAATCACCGAGCTAGAATCAGGGATTTTTTTAATTCCTCTCACCTGCCCTCTGGGCTGGGAGTTGGCACCAGAACAGCTTTCATCAAAACAATGAAACCCACGAGGAGAGAAGATGCAACTGGAGGGAGGGGGCTCAGATTTGCATCTGTTTAACATGGAAGTGGCAGGCGGGGCTTAATTCTCTTTTACTCTGCTTTCCCATGGAAGGAGAACACGCCAAAGTCACCGTATTTTATTTAAACAGTTAAAACAGAAGTTTTGACAAAAGGCTTGATGGAAGACTAAGCCTTGTGGCATCTAAAGGCACATCCATTTCACGCGTTTGATGGGCACTGAATGTGTTTTTAATTCTCCCCTTCTCTCACTCCAACTACCTCAAGACCCCTCCCCACCTTCCCTTGTTCAATATCTAAATTCTGAATTTGTGAGACAAAGCTTTGACAGCATATTTCAAGCCTTTCTCAAAAGCATAAACCAAAACAAGAACCAAGAAAGGGGAAAAAAAAAAACCCAGCACAGACTTTCCTCCTCCTTTAAAGTTTATTTTTCTTTTGAGTAAGAAAAAGAAAACCCTTCTTAAAATAAAACTAAAAATCAGCATTTCCAGGGACAGGAAAAGGCACTATAGTATTATATACACTATCTAAGCTGACACACACACACACAAAAAAAGAGATTAAAAAGCTGGCTGTAAGCCAAGGCATCCAGACACAATTTTGTGCAGTGCATACATAACAAAAGTATTCCTGCATTCAGGATGTTGAGGCGTGTTTCCTGCATTCACACCTGGAAAGCCAACAGCACTAAAAACCCATCCACTCTCAGGCAGTCCCACATCAACAGGTCCCTCACACCTTCAAAGCGAAGGATGTGCTGACACACTTGGCTCCATCCAGACCAGCTCCTGCAGAACAAAACCCCCCTCATAAAGCAAATTAAAAACAGAATAAAGACAACCTACAGAACTCTCCTGCTGTTCTTGACCCCTCAACATTTCAGCAGCCAGAAGCAGAGTTCCCAGCACACAGAGCACTCCCCAGTTATTACAAATCTTCAGCTATACAACATGTTCTGACTTCTAAAGCCGATGTAAATACTCTTGGAGGCATCGTATGTTCATATTATTATGAAATTAAACACACACAGACACTACTGGTTGGCAGACAGACACCAAAATGGCAATTCCAGCACTCAGTGTGTTTAAAGCAGCAGGCCAGGCAAAAGGAGATTATTCACTAGGTAGTCAAACGTAAAAAAGAGCCAGACATTTCAGTCTGTCTCAGTGTTTCACAAAGGGGTCAGCGATTTGTAAATTTTAAACACAACACTTAAGCAGTTTTGCAGACTACAAATCCTTTGATGATTTACCTCAGTGCTTCTCTGCAATAAACCAGTTTAAAAGTGATTTTGCTGTACTCAAGCTTTTATACTTCGGCTTCTCTACAAGTTAAGAATTCTGAAAGCCAAGTAAAACCAATTATAAACATTCCTGTATTTTACTTCCTTATTAAATCTTCCCAAGAGAACCAGTAAACATATAAACATAAATATCTTTCAGAGGAGTCACCCAAGTACCAATAAAACCTTCAGAAAGCAGCTGCTGTGCTGAAAAAGTATGAAAAAGCATAGGCTGCAAAATCGTAGTCTGGTGCAAGGAGAGTCATCCTGTTCTTCTGAGCAGCAGGTAGAAACTTCTGCTTAAAACTAAACACAAGTTGTAGAGATTCTCAAAAATTACAGCATGAAATATTGACTTCTGAGCTGCATTTGCATACTCCTAAGAAAAGCAGCCGGTGTCACCTATGCTGTTTATCTAAAAACATTCCAACAGAGGCATTATCTTTACTTTCTGAGAACCTCTGCTAAATTGGTAGGCAAAGTTTAACTTCATGAACTCTGCTCAACAACAGCAGCAAAATATAGTAACACTTCTCATAGGTAATAAGCATTCCATCCCTTAAAAAAAAAATCACTGCAAGCAGCAGAACACTACAAGAAGCAATCAAACCCCTGCAATAAGGCAGGATGAGCTCAAAAGGCAAATATTTCATTAGATAACAGAACAGGGGTGAGCTTATGCTCTCAAATGGTCATTAGAGAAAGAGGTTTATATCACATAATTAAAGACCTGGGCAGGGGCATTTTAAAGATGCACCAGATCTTCCCTGGGTCTGAATACTGAGGGCAATGCACAATTCAGGAATCTCTAAACAGACACTACCAGTCACATTCCAGCAATGTCACAAAATGGAAGGCTGTTTCACTGATCAATTAGTTAAGCGAATAATTAAAAACATTAAAGTTCTGTTTTTCAAATAATAATTGAAGTGCTTTCCTTTACATACACCATGTGGTAGAGCACATTGTGCTTGACCATCCATCAGAGAACAGGCCTGGTAAAACAGTTCTAAATAGAACTGCAGGATAAGGATTAATTAATGATCTTAAATTCTGGCTGATTTCATAGGTTAGAGCAAACATCTCTGCCTTACTGCTGTTGTCACAAGCCTCATCCCTGTCCAAACAGAGCTGAAAGTCAGTAGAAAAGCAGCTTCAGCAGCAATTGGGTCAACAGATTTGGCTGAAGAAATCCTCATGGCTAAAAGGAAAGAAAGAAATAAAAATCAGGATGACAAAACGAAGATGCTGCTTGGGATCTGCTCACCCAGTCAGCAACACACACGAGGAATCTCTTGGGAAGAGAATTCCTACCTGCAAGGAAAAGTGTTCGACGGATTCTTTCATGCCAGTGTCTCAGGGGAGGAAGTTACCTTCAAAAATACCTGGTTTTGCCTTTCCCTGAGGAATATCAGAACTGGATATATCAGTTATTTTCATGGGGTTTGTCCCACAAAGGTCTTACTGGTGAACTGTACAACTTTTACACCAGTGAGCAATTTACTCATGCGATTACTCCCAATGGACTCAGTGGAACCGTGTGAGAAAGAAGGAGCTTTGCCAACCTAAGGGTTGCACAATCAGGAAAAAAAAAAAGTACAACAAAACCAGGGAGGGGGATAAACTGCAACTGACAAAAACTACAATCGAGAAATAGCTGGTGACAGATTGTTATTTAAGTACAAGGAAGTGATTTAAACAGGAGCAGTTGTAATAAGATTATACGATTCTCTATTAAGATTCTTAAAATGTCTTTGTTCTAGCAAAGCTCTGAAAAGACCATTGCCCTTGCAAAGGTTCAGAAACTACCAAATTGATGGTAAATCTAGAAATTAATATGATTTGGGGAGAATAAAGAAAAAACTGTAAAAAAACATCCCAGACATCATCAGTACCTTGTCACCCATGCTGATATTTCTACCTAGCACAGGTACGATGTGTGTTGTAGCATTTCTTGGTGGCAAAACTCAAACCCAACAAAGAAAAGCAGGGAGCTTGCTCTGCCTGGGTTTCTGCTTTTAAATAACGAAAACAACCAGGTTGATTTTAGAAGACATCACATTATGTAAGTGACATCTCCAGAAGGGCAGGGAAGTCTCTATGAGGTTATACTGGAGGGAGATTAAATCAGTGTCTGGCTGTTGAATTTCAGCCATGACCCCCAGACTCCACCGTGTCTCTTTAAGGAGTTCTAAAACTACAGCCCCAAAAAATTGCCATAACTCCTACAACACTGAAAAGCAAACAAGCCAAGGGAGTCTTCAGATTTCTTTCTTGTAGAGTGGACATAAAACATCTCCAGGTAAGGTGTCTGCCATGGTTTTAAACTAATAAGCAGCTTTGAACTCTCAAAAAATTATTACTTAATTTGTTAAAGTATTGTTTAGTGACTGCTGCATTATGAGTATAAAAGAGCAAATGATTCCCAGATTAATATTTTACTGTAAAGGATAAGAACAGATGTTTCTGCTGAAAAGGAACATCCACCAAGACACTGGGTCTAAAGGTGATCAAATCCATGCTGTAGGAAACACATATGGGACTGGAGAGGAGAGAGGAGCCAGGACTGCTGCTCAAATCAGCACTAAAACAGATGCACCCATGTGCAAAGTACAAGTATGGGATGAGTCAAGAGAGGAGGAGGAGAAAGAGAAAAGCCTGAAAGGGCCACGTCTGTCCCAAACCTCCAGCAGCAGCACACAGGCCTCCAAAACTCTCCTCTCCTCATGACCACTTAGTATTTATTATACGGTGACAGGACAAGGCTCAGCAAGTGAGGCAACATGGCTAAAACTGCACTGGGAGGAAAGGCAGGAGCAGGCAGCAGTGGGGAAGGAAAGGCAGGAGCAGGCAGCAGTGGGGAAGGAAACTGCAGAGGTCTCAAGCACAAATTTCAGCTCATTACTTGAGGCAGCTCAGGGAGCTCTACTCCTGACGGTGGAAGGAAAACTATTACTTGAGAACAATTTGTATGGATCAGGACAACAAAACACACCGTGTTTGAGATTCCTTAAAACTTCACCCAGCCACCTCCACAACAAACCACAGATAAGGGGAGCCTCCAAGGCAGAGCTGGGCCCAGGTCTGGGCTGGGACTGGTTTTACCCAGTCACAGAGGCAGAGCCAGCTGCACTGCCACTGCCAGTGGGGACCTGTCCGTGCCTGAGCTCCTGCTTCCCCACCTGGAAAGAGCTGGATTTTGCAAGCCAAGGCACAGGCAGCATGAACAGCCCAGGCCTGACCTTGAACACAAGCTCGAGACACCAGTTAGAGGCATTTATGTTAACAGCCCTGGGTGACATGAAATAGATAGGCACAATATTAACAATTAATGCAATACAGGGTATTGGCTCCGAGAGCAACTGAAGTTCAATTTTTGCAACAATACCCAAAAAATGAGCTGAAAATTATCTACACAAAAGAAAAGCATCTCACTAGCATCATGATTCAAAGTTGTATTTCCATACAAAAAGGCACAATGGTGAATTACAAACTGAATTCTGCAAACATCTCCAGTGTCAGTGCAACCAATGAACAGAGTACTTTTATACTGATTTTCTAATTACTATCATCATTCATACAAACTCCACTATTAGACATCTACATGCACATGGCTTCTTGTGGTAACTCTGACCATACATACTACACTTGGAAGACCCCAAGCTTTGTCATTTAAGCTACTCTCTGCTTACACTCTGCCTACAACCACTAGATACCTAAAGAACACACCTTAGAACTGTCTGATCCAACTATTTTGCCTTTATCAACGGTTTGGAGCACCGTCATAAAATCAAGCAAATCCCAAACTTGGAAACCAAAGACAAAACTGTTATGTGCAAAGCGATAAACAAGAAATACCAGTTTTCCTGTAGCTTTCTACCTGCTGCACCACTCACTGAGAGCCTCAACCTGACAGCCACCGAGTTCTAGATCCATCCTGATGGTCTCTGAATTCCTTTACATTCTGAATTCTTTTTCCATCCAGAACAGGAAAGCAGTCCTGTAACAGCCACCTAAACTGATTAACTCAGGCTTTTCATGGTGTATTTTTCAGCACACACCAGTTTGTAACAAACCTGGAGCACACCAACGCTGGCAGACCTACAATCAGCCCCGGCAGGTTTTATTCCAGAGGACAGCATCCATGTTGTTCTCCTCCATGGAGCCTCCTGCCTTCTTAATGAGCAGCCAGGCTACTGAAACACACAAAAACCTGCTGTTCTTTGAAGCACTTAAGCCAGCAGGATACTGGTACGTTTCGATATTTTCCCTGCACAGATCAGAGCGAGGCAAAGTGGAAAAAGAACATTACAGGCGTTCCTACAAACCAGGCACATTTCATTTTCTCTTAGCAAGATCCCAAGGGACAGTTTAGCACTCTGCAAATATGGCACTGGAAGACTGGAAAGTTGCTTCCTGAGTACCAGTCATTAAAGAAAGATATTACAGTAACTTATATTCTTCTGCACCAAGCAAAAGCCATAGTCATTTCCCCATCCTACGTGTGAGACCTAAGAAAAGCAAGATCAGGAACATCATAACTACTCTTTAATGTATTTCCCTTAAACTGATTATCATTTAATGATTTCTCTCTCTCTCTAAAGAAAAAAATAAAACACCAACCACAAAAATAAAACACTGATTTCTGTACCAAGAGAGGCTATCAGCATTTTTATGAAGTAACAAATTAGGCCTTTGGCATTTCCCAGCAGTGATCCAAGATTTGAGGCTTCTTAAAAGCTCCAAGTTTTAAAGCAATCAAATGGCTGACAGCTGGAACAAAATTAGCGTGATTAACCAGTTATGTAAATAATGATGTGGTCAGTCCAAGCTGAATTCATTTCTGCTCCCTGCATTACACTGGACATCAGATGTCCGTGAACTCTTCATTAAAAGTAACTGTAGGAATAATGGAAGTGAAAACCAAATGAACATCACCAGCCAGGCTACCTGACAGCCAGGGCTCTCTTCTCTGCTCCAGGTAACTCACAGATAGGACTTTTTTATCCTAAATATTACCCAGTGCTATTTGGCTCCTACCTAGGGAACAGGTCAATTACTTTTTCTAAGGAGACAAGTCCATGGAAAAATGGAGAGAGGCTATTTACAAGGGGGACAGGACAAGGAGGAATAGCATCCCATTGACAGAGAGCAGCGTTAGGTGGGATACTGGGAAGCAATCCTTCCCTGTGAGGGTGGGGAGGCCCTGGCACAGGTTGCCCAGAGAAGCTGTGCCCCATCCCTGGAGTGTCCAAGACCAGGTTGGACAGGGCTTGGAGCAACCTGGGATAGTGGAAGGCATCCCTGCCCACAGCAGGGAGTATGGAACCGGCTGAGCTTGAAGGTCCCTTCCAACCCAACCCATTCTGGGATTCCAAGATGCTGTGAACGCTCCATTTCATTTCTCAAAGGCTGACATTAATTTTCATTCCTCACATAAAAGTCAAGCTGCCGTGTCAGGAACTGTTGTGACACAGGGGTGATGTCGCAGGGTTACTCCATGGAATCAGGGAAGTCACAATCAGCACCCCCAAGTCAAACTTCCTCAAAAGTAACTCACAGTCAATTTGGCCTTATCAGAATCCGCCTTCAGGAATGCACACTCATGGGTCATTTGTACTTGATAATTTTTGATAACGTAGTTAAATATTTAATAGGGGTAAGATTATCTCTAAAATTCTGTCTAGCTAGTTTACCATTACTTCGAGCTTCTAAAGGAAAATTTATCAAAAGTTTTGATTCTTCCCAATAAAACTCTGTATTTGAGTTTGTTCAAAAATAACATATCAGAGAATCAGCCAAGACAAACATATTTAGAAGCAGTTCCTAAACAGGCTGCATTCTGCTAAAGATACCATTACAATATATTTATATTTCTAATTAAAAAAAAAAATCATTCTAACATCCCACATTTCACATCCCAACAATACCATTTCCTATGACCTTGTGTCTCACAAAACACAGCAACACACTGGAATTATGCAAGAGTTCCATATTACCATAAAACATGCATTTCAGTGGAGAGAATAATAAAACTTAATCTCGTGGCCTGATTTGCATTTTGAACTCCTAAAGTCAGACTCTACAGCCCGTAACATCTGCAACAGCTTCACAATTCTAACAAGTCTTTTAGGCCTCCTGTTGAAAATGGATGAGCATGTAGATAATTCAGGGTATTTTCTTAGTAGGTAAGAACAAGAAATATGTCCAATTGCTATAAATTTTAAATCTCACTCAGCTTTTCAGAGCAGTGTCGATACCATACTTGAGAAGGGGGAGGGGGAAGCATTACACACCCATAAAACTGAGACCAAACGCTACCAGTTTTAAAGCCTTACGGCTTTAAATTTTAACATTAATATTTTAACATTTCTATTAAAGCCGTACAGCTTTAAAATAGGGGACTTCCATTGTGGGCAGCCTGTGATAGTTACTGTTTCAATATATTTCACAGCAATAATGCTTAATGTAATACAGCTCGCTGACTACCCAACCCCAATCTGTAGCATCACAGGTACTGCAGGTAAAAATTTTAAATTATATATATGTAAGTATGTATCAATGTATATATACATAGAGAGAGAGAGGAAGAATACCACAGAACCACAGAAAATCACAGAATTGTTAGGGCTGAAAGGGACCTCTGGAGATCACCTAGTTCAAACCCCCTATATAAAACAGACCCTTAAAAATGATTAAAAGCACTAATACACACCTCCCAAACGACGATATCACTGAAAATACCATAAAATAACCCCCACTCCGCCACGATGGAGGTGAACAACGCCGGGGCGAGGGTCGGACAGGGCGGACCGGAGCCCCCCCGCCCCGGCGCCGCCGCCGGGAGCCCCCCGAGCCCGCAGGCCCCGCCATCCCCCGCAGCCCCGGGAGGCCCATCGGGAGCCAGGCCCAAACTTGGGGCCGCGGGAGCCAAACCCGTCCCCGCCGCCGCCTGCCCG